>JANEHU010000428.1:0-121853 GCA_027563435.1 Nasonovia ribisnigri
ACATTAAATTAAATTTTTTTTTTTTTAGTTAATAAAATAAATTGAATACCTAATATTTTTTAACTCATGTTTAGATTGTAACAATACTTAAAGAAGCAGGAAAATTAAGTGATGAAGTATATCAAAGTGTTTTAGATTATGTTATAAAAAATCAAATTCAACCTGAAAAAGAATGTGGTAATAATTGAATTAATACTTGGATTTGGGCACTGGTTTAATATGTTATCTACAAATATTTCTATTTCAAATTCAATGGTTTAGTATGATAAATATTTAGACTTGGGAGACCTGAAGTTATTTAGATTATTTATAATTAGAGTGTGACCTATATGCATTAAAAACCAACCAAATATATGCTGAAAAATCTTAAATATGCATAAATATATGCACTCAAAAATTAGCAAAAATCTAACCTATATTACTATGTAGTATATATTTTATTATGTAGATAGAATACTAAACTAATGTGCAATATCTGCTTTATATTTTATGATCATTTAACTTATTGAATAAAAATTGTTTTTCATTAATTAACTAAAAAATTCTAACAAATTTAGAAACTAGTTTGTTCAATATTTAAAAACAACTCTTAGTTTTTTTTTACTTTACCCTCACTTGGTTTTACTTAGGGTTGAAAGCTGTTTTTGGTAATCAGTCTTATATTGGTATCCCGGTTATTGCTCAAATACCATTTGAACAGTATACCATAAAACCGAATTAATACTGTATACTATATAGGTTGTCTTCATTTGGTTTTATCGGTTTACTGATTCTAATACCGCAATACGGGTACCCAATTTCAATAACGTTAAGCCTATCAAGGTTTTTTGGTATTTCAGTATGACATGCCCTTGTATTATGTTTTTCCTGATGTGTATTATTATTACAGTACACTGTCCCATACCAGTATTAATTTTCATATAAAAATACTGGTATCAAATTTCAATACCATCAACCCTAGTTATACCACTACTATTTCTGATTATGTGCTTATTTTATGGTTATTACTTATTACTTATTTAACACTGTTATTTTTTTTTTTTTAGGAAAACCACCAAGGACAAAACTGGAATTTAAAGAAAGAGCTGAATTATTAGAAACTTCTAAAATAGCTCAGAAAATCTTTAAGATATGCTTAGAGAAGAAAAGTAACTTATGTGTAGCAGTTGATGTCGATACTGCTGACAAACTTTTAGATATTGCTGGAAAAGTAGCACCGCACATTTGTATTTTAAAAACTCATATTGACGCCATAAATGGTGTCACAGATGCTACTATTACTGATTTAAAACTCTTAGCCAAGCAGTACAACTTCCTTATAATGGAAGATAGGTAATTCAAATGCTAGTTATTGATTTTAACATGTTAATATTTAATTAATTTCTTTGATTACAGAAAAATGGCAGATATTGGTAATACCGTTAAATTGCAATACAAAAAAATAGTTAATTGGGCAGATTTAGTAACAGTACATAGTGTTTCTGGTGGCATGATGTTAAAAGGCATTCAAGAGGTGATAAATGAAAACGCAGACTCATTAGGTAGCCGGGGTGTGTTTATTGTTGCAGAATTAAGTTGTAATGGAAATTTAATATCGGAACAATATATCAAAGGTAAGTTAATATTAGGGCCTGTATGATGAAACTACCGAGAACATCTCAGTGATATGTAGCCGCCGCCAAAAATATATCATATGTATAGTATATAATATATGTTTGGGTATTCAAAAACAGAAATGTCGGTGGACCATTTTAATAGGCCCTGATTATTTAAAACAATTTTATACTTTGGATTTTAAATTGTTCTCCATTAAATATTTATAGAGACTGTGAAGATAGCTGAAGAGTATAAAGACATTGTGGCTGGTCTAGTGTGCCAGTCACATGATGTAATTTCATCACCAAGCCTACTTCAACTTACACCTGGTGTTAATATTAAAAATTCCAATGATAATCTCGGCCAACTATATCAAAGTCCTAGCTATATTGTTTTAACCAAAGGAGCTGATATTGCAGTGGTAGGTAGAGGAATTTATCAAGATGACAACCCTGCTGAAGCAGCCAAACTATACAAAGAATCATTGTGGAATACTTATTTAGAACGTGTATCGAATTCTTGATTACCCTATAATAACAAATATACCAAGCATATAATTATTTAATAAATACCATTAATTTGGTTTATTTTTCATAAATGTATACATCTATTTTTGCTACCCATGTTTATACTATTCTATGATAGATATTAATTTGTATTGCTTAATAATTTCATTGTTAGCTAGTAAATTTTCGTTTAAATTATAACAATACTTATTCGCATATTATTGTTCATTGGATACATAATAATATTTAACAAATTGTATATTTTCATAACTTAATATTATTTATATTTGACATTTATGCAGTAATAAATATTATTTATTATTTAATCCAATATTTTTATTATTATACCATTTAGGAATTGTATAAACAAAAAAGTTAGCAACCCACAATTGCTGCTAATTAAGATTGTGTATTGCGTCTTTTTATAATTGAGAATATAAGTATTATTCATCACATTTTTTCACTAGACATAAGCATTAATTTCATTATTATTATACCGTGTTCCAATGGTGGTGAAAAACAGGTTTTACTAACATGCTCATTGTAAATACACAAAAATACTACTCTTACATGTCATTAATATTTGTGCTTTTTGTGTATTTTTCCATGCAAGTTAGTAGTAATGAATTGTTTTGTCATATTCACATACTGCAAGCTTAATATGTAAGCATATTGCAAATTGTATATGTCACACAATAAGACACACATGACACATGCATCATTTTTAGTCACATACCAACAACTTTTTTAATTAAATTAGAATATGTACAATGTACAATTTCTTAAACTTTTGCTCACCTCTTTAAAGAATAAATCACTGTTGAGATCTACATTGTAGGCCAATACACTGCCAACTGTTCCTACTACAAGTATATCTTTTTCATCATTTGGAATTGCTTTTCCTGCTACTAAAGCTGTAATTTTTTGATTGATATTCAAATAAGATATGTCCTTTTCTGGCCTGTGTGGACTATGTATTAAAATCTTTAACAAAATAAATTTATAAATTTATAAATTTTTATTTTTTATTAATATAAATTATCTAAAAATATATACGATCTGAACATACTTATTCGATTTGTAATATTATAGTTATACACTCTTTATATACTGTTCAAATGTTAAATATTTTGTTCACATATTTAGTTTTTTTTTAAATGATGTGAATGACAATAATGAATATTATATGTTTAAATATAAAAATATAAAGTCAATCTTCGAACTACAGTCTACAGAACACAGAAAAAAAATAATATAAGATCGTAGTAACCCCTTAGGGTGTCAGTAAAATATTAATTAAAATTTAATTAATAAAATTTAAAATGTAATCTAAAAGTCATAACCTATTTTTATACTTAAGAGAACGTCACACCCGCATGGGTTGTCTCCGTTTTACAAGTGCGTAATATAGCAAATTTACTCAGCCGATCACGTTTAGCTCCCTTAGTTTAAAAATTAAAGTAAAACGACATAATATTATGAAACTTGATAGTAAGAATATTATTTGTGTTCGTATGTTGTATTTTTACGATTGTTAAACTATTAAACTATGTCTTAACTGTAATGAAAATAGAGGAATAGCCATTTTCCATTAAAATAAAATAGCACTCATGTTGTAAATACTTATCATAAATATTTATTACAAGTTTGCTAAGTAATTAGTGGTTGCATGTGGGATGTGAGAAGGATGTGTGGAACAATGGCGGCACAACTAGGGGGATTTAGCTAAGGTTTCTGAATACAATTTGGCCCCCCAAAAATAGCCCTTATTGATTTTAGATATAGGCTTCCTATGGGTTAATAATTGGATTATAAATTAGAATAGACTACAGTTTCCAGTTATATTACAACACTAATTTGTATTAATTGCGCCAGTGACCCTAGACGTAGTGTAGGTACCTAATAAAGCTGATACCTGATGTTTAATTAAACGGGATTAAACGTATTATGCTTCTACAGTTCTACGTCACCCAGTCAATAGATTGTCCGTAGAAAAAACCTATAGCAGTGCAGACGTGCTGTGTATTCACCACTCCTGAAGAAACGTTTGTCTTCATCCGTCTTCATCTCGCTCCGTACTAAAACTTTAAAGTATCGAAATATTTAATGAAAATAACTTGAACATAACAAAATGTGAAGGTTCATGTTATAAATAAGGTGTATTATAATATTATGTTTAACGTACTGTCCGTCTATTGTTGGCTTATTTTATTTTTTTTGTTCACTGACATTATTAGAATCGTTAAGCGTCTCCGACGAATGTCGACAATATTGGCGATTGCCATAGATGATTTAATATGATTAATCCATAGAACTTTTATACTCAGTGCCTACTTATACAGTACACGGTCTATACTCTATTGATAAATCATATTATATTCTTTTACATTTACAGAAATATTTGTGATTGGTAATACTTATCGGACTTTTTTATAAGCATTTAAAGTTCAAATTTTTACAAAATTCATCATAATTTCAACATTTGCATAATATTTTGTAGTCAGATACTTATTCATACAACATTTTCTTTGTTTACCTAAGATATGAAAATGTAATACAAATTTCCTCTTAAGTAGTTATAATAACAGTTGAGAAATAATAAATTTACGTAGGCACGATTTTTTTTTATAAGTATTTAAAGTTCCATTTAAAGATTTATAAAATTAAAAATTTACGAATTACTAAGTAGTAAAAAATGTATAAAATGTTCAACTTTTTTTGCCATAAACAAAGATTTTTATAAATAGTTCATACTGTAACCAAAAAATCTAATAAACCTATTATAAAAGTTCAAATTTTTAACCAAATTATTAAAACCAAGAATAACAGTTTTAGTTATTTTGTTGTAATTTAAAAATATTATTCGTAGATATATGAAACTTTTAGAGTATATCATTATAATTTATATAGATGATGACATTTTCAAATTTAATTTTTTGGAAAAATGAATTTAACCTACTGTTAAAAGTACTGTACAAATGCCTAGTCGTAAATTAAATTAGGTAGGTACTTTAATCACAATATTATTTATTGAAGTCTTTGCTCAGAATCGTTTTTCGTTTGTATTTTAATAGTTTATATATGGATTTATTCCTGTTACTAATTATAGTACCTAGGTGTTTTTTTTTTATTTCAATGAATTATAGGTATATATTAATTAATATTTTTTGATACATTGTATTTAAGAAAATAAAAATAAATCTGATCACAATAAATTAGTGTTTTTTAATGTAGGTCCCTACCTATATGAAAAAATAAAATAAAATATAATAATTAATGTTGTATTCTTAAGGAAACAATATAGGTAACGCATTCGTGTATGTATTACATTATTTAGATATGTACCTAAACGACTATATAAACGAGTATATAAGTATATTATTCATAAGTGCGCCCACGTCAGGATAGACGCAGTTGACCGTTCTGTGAACATTTTTCTTAAGTGTACAAAATTTAACACCATATATTATAGTGTTCCCCTTGTAACCTTCTGTAGCGTCACCCACTTACCCGCTTTTTTTGATTTTAAGCTATTCAAGAATATTTTTAATTTCCTCAGTTCATTTCCGATAGATATTATTAAGTATATGTTTTCTTCAAAAAACCTTGTAAATGTAATACAAAATTCCTCGTAATGTGTTTGTTCATTATTTTTTTCTATACCTACCTACATAATGCATTTTTCAAAATATTATTATCAGCTTTTATTTTGCGAGACACAAGAACGCCCGTGTGTTGCATGTTGAACACAATTTATAATTAATTGTATTATTATACTCCACGACCTGATTGTGCCGTCGTCACAGCTGTGCTTACGTATTTTATAAATTGCGCGCTCCGCACGTAAAATTAAACTAAAAATTACTAAAAAGTTAATGTAAGTCCCTAAAGAATAGGTAATCAAACTTACGTATATGTCGACTCTTCGGGTTGCATATAGGAGTGCCATATTATCTAGAATACAGATTCAAGGAACTGCTATTACTTCATCCGTCTTCATCTATTGCTATGAACTGATATTTTATGAAATTAACTTGAGCAGAATGAAATATATGAATAAATGTTGCATAGGTACAAAATTACTGTTTAACGACTTGTCTGTTCATCGTTGGCCTATTAATTTTTTTTTGTTCATTGAAATTACTAGAACTGCGAATCGTTTCCGACGAATGACCAGGATTGGCGTTTGCAGCCATAGATGATAGATATTATAATATGACATCGTCATCAGTTTTCTATTTTCTTACTTCTTTGGATGAGACCATTCATTTTTATTTCATATTTCAAAATAGAATATTATTTGGAGTATTCAAATCTATAAAACTAATAACAAGGAACTCTGTAGGTATAATAATATGTTATATGTTATTTAGCTACATTTTTGTTGCGAGTCCATTTTTTTCGGCATCTCGCAACATTGGCAATAATATTGTTTTTAGTTTAAACTATAACTATAACTATAACTTAATACAAAACTACTCTAGTGCCAGATTGCACTAAACACTTAATGAATAATTAATCCATATAGTGAGCTAATACCATATATTCACACTGTAGTTCAGCAGACACTGACTATACATTTTTTATTTTTATAATACTACAGCATATATGTCTTGTGTATAGTGTAGCCAGGTATACATAGTCAGTCGTTGATTTATATTACGCCTCATAACACTTTTGTACATCGTATCATTATACTTATTATTATATTACATATATCCGGTCTTATGATTATTTACCTTTAACTTCTGTATATCTGTGTACTTCAACAATGATGAACACAGATAAAGTCATAATTTATATTATCTATATATCTGTGATGATGAAAGAATGAAAAATAACCAAAGTCGGTGTCGAGCACGGTCGGCAAGTTCGTTCTTCTATCTTAAACCGCGGCGTCGAGTAATTATCTATAATGATCGTGTAAATCACTAAGATATAATTAATAATATATCTTATAAGTTATAGTTCGTGGTGGGAAAAATGAACAACCATCACGGCTATAGATAATACTATCTTAAATCGTGGTCTACACTACCCACAGACTTCTATACTATATAGAAATCTGTGACACTACCACAGAATATAATGACACAATTTAAATCATATTAATATAGAATAATATTAGCTACCATGTGGATTTATAAACAGTGGCGGAACTACGTATTTTAGGGCCCTGAGCAATATTTTTGGTGGGGCTGCTGATGACTATGGAACTAGACGGTAAACACTTACACTTGAATACTTGATATTTTGTTTTATATAATAGCTGACAATCTTTAGACACTTCAGATACCAATTACCAGATAGCAAAAGTAATATAATTTATTATTCTTAATCACTATTGAATATATAATTATAACGTACCTATTCCTAATTGGCAATTTATTTAAATATATACAATTTATTAGATATTATTAAAATTAAAACATACTATTATCACAATCAATATATTTTAGATTCTGAGCGGAGTGAAAGAATGTATATTGATTTTACAATGATGTGTGTTTTTTTTCTGTCTGTCAGCCACATTTTGGGTAAATTTCAAAGTAGTTTTAAAAAGTGTCAAGAAAAACAAAAAAAAAAAGTGGTAATTTTTACACAAAACCAATTTTTGAAAAAAATCGATTTTATTTTTTTAGTGTACCAAACTCAAAAATTAATGACCGTAAACAATTGCAATTTTTACCAAATATGTATATTAGCATTTTCCATAAATGATAAATTTTTCAAATAATTTTGACTTTTTATGAGCTATTTATATCAAATTTTGTATATTTTTTTTTCGTTATTAAAGTTCATTGGAAAGTTACGCTATTTATAGACATGAGCTATTTACAATTTTATTAATTTATGCTTTTAAATATTAAATTAGATTATTTATACAGGTATTCTAGGCGTCTAGGCCACTCAACGTCTCCGTTTAGAATCATTTTTCTTATTCAATGATTTATCATTGAATTTAAATATAAAACATTTATATTTATAAACATTTTAGGCAATCTACCTGCATTACTTATTTACAAAAAATTGTTCTAAAGTTGCGTGCCATAAATTAATGGCCCGGCTATTTGCACAGAGTCGAGAGTGTCCCCCCTCCCCCCAGCACCTCCGCTGTTTATAAATCCACCTTGATTAGCTATATTATTAAAAAAAAAATATGACCTGCTTTGCATTCACACGTATCGTCCAATCACGACGTTTGTCACGTTCTGATCTACTGTTTCCTTATCTAAACATATGTTTGTCCTAATCAGCGGTGAGTAATATCTGTATTTTTATTTATGTTTATGTTCGGAAAACGAAAATACAACTATAGGTACTACAACATAGGACAAACGGCGGTACGCACGTCCACCTACAACGACGGCAGAGTCGCGAAATCAATGTCACCAAAAATGATTCTATTTTTAAGTACATAACTGCGTTTGTAACTTCTGTAGTTCAGTATCCGTACAACTTGTGCACCGCTGCGTCAGATGCGTGTCGACGGTCGCGCGATCCGTAACGGCAGTTCCGTCTGTGTAGCTCATCGGTGTTTTGAATGTCTGTACGGCTAACGGTCAGCGTATTTTACAGAAATGGTACGGCGCTGTTGCGCTTCAACCGTACCAATGATATCAGGCTGCTGGTGCGCACCAAGGCGGCACCTCGGGGCGTTCACACCCAAGCGCTGAATCCCATTGTCGGCCACAATAGTTCGCCGTGTTCCGGCTGGCAGAACCGATGGAACCTCGCCAGGAGAGCGTTCGTCGACAACCTGCTGAGCCGGGTGACCAACTCGCTGTCAGCAGATTTGCGAAGGCGTACGGCCAGGCATCTTATGTATGGTAACTCGAGACCGTTTTTCGCTCTAGTTGGAGTAAGTCTAGCTTCTGGTAATGGTATGTTAACTAATGAAAGTCAGTTGGAAGGCGTTTGCTGGGAAATTCGAGTAAGTACTTTATATTTTATATTCAATGTGAATTATTAAAAATCTATACTCTTTAGTCATTATAATTTTCAACTTTTTAATAGGAAGCAGTTGGCCGTATGCAAAAGAACCTAACAGTTGCTGAACGCTTGAAATTAAATTCATCTTTGGGTTTGAAGCAGTTTGAATTAGGATCTGTTATTGCTAAAGGAAATAATGCTGTTGTATACGAAGCAAGAAAAATTGAAGAGGACAGAGGTATCTAGTTCTAACATTTATTAATCGGTTATGTATAACTTGCAATTTTATCATTGTGAGATCAATAGCTCTTTTGATAAGTAATTATGTAAAACTCAACTCGAATAATTCACAACAAGTAAATAGGTAAATATTATTGTTTAATCTTAATATTTATTATTTATTTTATATTAGGTTCAAATGGAAACTGATTTTATTATTACTGAACATATTTTTGTTTACTTATACATAAGTTATAACTAAATGATTTTAATTATTGTTGACGTTTCATTGTATTTAAAAGGTTTTTGTTTCAACTTTATATTATTTTACTAAGAATAATTAAAGAATTATAGTGGATTATATTAATACTTAAAATATATTAGATTTAATAGACATATTAAAATATATAAATAAATGTATAAAATCCTATTTTCTAATAAACATTAATTCTATACATTATTTCTCTAAAATGTTATTTTTACTTTACAGATCCAAGTGACGTAATCTTAAAGCAAGGGTCATCAAATACAATGTATCCTTTGGCTGTGAAAATGATGTTTAATTATGATGCTGAAAGTAATGCTATGTCAATATTACGTGCCATGAGTAGAGAAACAGTTCCATCTCGTTGCGTACAACATAATTTTTCTAGAACAGATCAGCAATGGCTTATAGGGTTAAGTCTAGTTTTAGATTTTATTAATTGCTTGAAAAGAGTCAGTAATTGTCAAATTTTGACATGAAAATAATCAGTTACATACATATTTTCTATGTGCATAATAAGTAATTTTTCTTTTTCTTTTATAGTTATGATCAAAATTTAATTAAATTATCACCACATCCAAACATTGTTATGATGCATTTGTGCTTTGCGGATTATGTGCCAGAGTTGATTGATTCACATATATTATATCCTCAAGCTCTACCAACTAGAATAAATCCAGAAGGTTATGGTCGAAACATGAGTTTATTTCTGGTGATGAAAAAGTAACTTATTTATATTTTATTACTTATCAAGTTTTGAACAAACTTTTCTTGTGATTTAGGTATGATATGAGTTTGAAACAATATTTATCTAAAACTCCATCACTGAAAATTAGAGATAAAATCCTTCTGCTTGCTCAATTATTGGAAGCTGTTTCTCATTTGTCAAATCAAAATGTGGCACATAGGTATAAATATATTTAAAATATTCTCTATATAGTATATTTATGTGTAATATAAACATAATTTTAGGGATATGAAGACTGATAATATCTTATTAGATGTATCTGAAGGTAATGATGTATGTCCAGCATTAGTCATAACAGATTTTGGGTGTTGTCTTGCTGATAAGGATAATGGACTTAATCTTCCATATAAAACTGCTGATACTGATCGTGGAGGAAATATAGCGTTGATGGCACCAGAAGTATAAAATTGGTACTAGTATTAAATTACCTTATTTATATGAATTTAATTATTAGGTTGTCACTGCTCGACCAGGAACATTTGGGCATATAGATTATTCAAAAGCAGATGTATGGGCAGTTGGTGCAATGGCGTATGAAATATTTTCTGATAGTAATCCATTTTATAGTTATGAAAGAGGTAAACCCCCATTGTTGCGCAATTCTACATACAAGGAAGAAGATCTTCCTGCACTTGGTAGTGAAATACCATTAATTATAAAAACATTAATTCATTCACTATTGCAAAGATCAACATCTAAGGTAGGAAATGATTCTTCAAATTTATTTTGCTTGATTAACATTTTTATGATTTATTTAAGTATTGTCATAACTTTTATGTAACCAATATATAAAATATATTTTTTAGAGATTTGATGCATCATTTGCTGCTACAGTTTGCCAGATATATCTATGGGCACCATCGTCATGGATTACAAAATATGTGATGCCAACTAGTAATGAGGTATATAAAATTAAAATATAATATTATTTATGGTTGAACTGTTTGAAAATATAATAGTTGTCATTTCGTTTCTCAAAATCTCTAACCAATTGGTTCATTTAAGAAGCACTTTAAGTCTGTTTAAATATTGTAACTAAACAATTATGCTTGAAAATGTTTGTATGCATAGTTATTAACTACACTGAATAAATATTATTTATAAAATATATGCAGTTGTTTCACCTACACATCCCATTTTAACATTTGGTTTATACCATTACTTAAATTTTTCATAAAGCTGCCTATCAGTAATATATTTTTCTTAAATAGCCGCGAAGACAAAAGATAAAGAGACCAAACTTCCTACACAAAAAATACATGGTTAAACTGCCACTATCTGGTTGTGCCTCAGTTGTTTGTGTAGAAAGTGAACTGTGCATAATATAGGAGTTAATTATATAATTTTAGATTTTTGAAATGAATATTCAATATTTTTGTTCATGAATCATAACCTATTATACATTTTTTGAGTGGTATAGAATACTTAATTGAGATTTTGCATTTTATTATGATATACCTACTGTTATTCATGCTTTGTTGTGAATATCTTCCTACAAAACATATATTGATTAAATGTAATGAATTGAATAATTTATTATTGTTTTGAAGGTTTGAAATCAAATCTATTCTAAAATTCAATATCAATTGCAATTTTATTGTATTGTGATGTATGAAAAGGATAAAATTTGTTTATAGACTTCTTTTGAATATACATTTTAAACACGATGCATGTGTTTCTTTGTCCAGTAGTACTTGATTTTGGCAGATAGACAATATTCCAAAGTGTGCCACAACTTACAATAACTAATAATAATGTGTCGCAAAGTAAAAAAGTTTAGGAAACACTGACTGAGATGGTAAAAATTATTTTTTTTTTTTAAATTGTAAAATTTAGAATAAGCAAAACCATAAGCATACATTATAGAATCATTACCATTTTTGGGTTGTGATAAACACAATACGGATATTAGAAAAATATTAGGTAATTTTTTATAACAATGTGTATACATTTTACAGTAGAACAGATTAATTAATTATTATACACTGAAAAATAAAACATCAAATGAATGCGATTTGAATACATTAATAATATATTCAATTTATGTACATAAAAATATCTAAGTTCTATCTAATAATATTCATGTCTAACTATGACATATCATAATCCAAATGCAAAATCCTAATTAATACAATGGCAGTGTTATATTGTTATACACATAAAAATAAATCCGTGATTTTAGCATTTAAAAAATATAAAATCTAAAATAATATTATTAATTTCTATAATCTGCACGGTTTAGTTGCTGCTTTTTTTTAGTGTAACAGCTTAGTCAGGCCTATATTAGTTTCTATATCTCTAAGTTTCATACCTTAAAATTAAATATCCTATACTTACATTAATAACACACAGAGAGTTAACACTTTTAACAATTATTTAACTCTTGTAATTTTTAATCTCTATGGTTTCCAACCAACATAATAATACTGTACAATCTTTTATAAATTCTGAAATGTTTATTAGGTGTTGCAATGGATGTTATGTCTAACGACCAAGGTGTTATGTGAAGGAGGAACAATGATGTCAACTTCAAACACTAAACAACGTACCTGTACAGAATATCAATTGATCACTACATTTTTACATAGAGCAAAATTGTATGAAATAAAAAATGCATTAAATTGGATGCATTCAATACAACAAGAATAATATTTTCAAGCTATTTTAGTTATTCTACTAATAAAAGGGTTTTGGTATTAGTCGTGTGTATAAAGTTTTTGATAAAAACTATATTATCATAATACATGCTATTTCATATTAAAATGTCTAATTATAAAAACATATATTTATTTTATTAACTTTTGTAAGTGTTATATATATTTCATATGGATTTTAATTTTAATTTTAAATTATATGATTCACTTGATTTGATTGTTGAGTTTGTTGCCATTCTAAGTGATTTATTAAAAATATTATTTATTTTGTTATATACAAACACCATTGTAATTATTATAAACAAACGCCTTACATAAAAACTGTATTGAAATTAAAAATTATTTTACACATTTGTAAGTAAAATTGTATAAGATAATATATTTTAAATTTAATCCACTGTAAAGCTCACATTTTTACGTATTAGTTGGTCTTGGCTCATTGAACCATGATCATTCACCATTGTTTTCTAGTTTTTAATTATATATATATTATATCTATATATAATACACTTCAAAAGTTTCAAGTACCCATGAATAACATTATTAAGTTACAAAAAAAAAACTAAAGCGTTATTCTTTGTTAAAATATCTAATGTTGTCCAAACTTGAACTTCAATTAATAATTAATATCAATAAAAATAAACTGAGCTTATATATTTATATGATTTTATGGTTACAGCATGAACCAATATAATGATAAACTTTGTTTTAAATTGTCAACCCTTACCTATTGAACATTATATACATTTTTAACTTCAAAATGATTTGCAAATTTTCATAATTTTGACGACACGTCAATATTTGAACTTCAAATGCTTATAAAAAAAAAATAGTGTCAAGGCATATAAGCATCTTTATTTTTTTAAATTGCTATAACAACAACTTATGATGAACTTTTTATTATATTTTCACAATATACTCCTAATTAAAACAATGGGAATTTTTAGCTTAGTAAAAATGTTTTATAAGTCGTAAGTATAAGTACAACTAATAACTATGTATCTTAAATATTTTTTAACTGTTATTATAACAACCACGGTAAATTATAATCTACCGTGATAACAACTTATGAGGAAACTTGTATTACATTTTCAAGCTATTAAAAACTTTATTGACATTTGTAGGAAAAAACTAAAAAAAGTTGAAAATTTCAAATGTCTATAAATATCTCAAAACAAATCAAAATATTTTAAAAATGTTATTATGCATAGAAAATGAAAAAATAAACATTTTGTGAAAATTAAAGTAACTCGCAGGTTATGTTTGAATACAATAAAATAAGAAAATTAATCGATGAGAATTGGTTAATTTACTGCTGAAAATGCAATGTCAAAACAATTTGAACTTCAAACGCTCATAAAAAATTAGTTTAACTTCCCAGTAAACTATATTTTTGATGTGAAACATCTAATACAGCTGTCAGATTCTGAGCGGAGTAAAAAAATCTATTGATTTTAGTGATTTTACAATGATGTGTGTTTTTTTTCTGTCCGTCAGCAACATTTTGGGTAGTAAAAATGCTCAGATTTTCGAGATCAACATATTTTCTGATAGAAATAGGTAAATCTAGTTGGTACTTTGTGGAGGTTAAAATTTATAATTCTAAGAAGTTATAGAAAGCGTCAAGAAAAAAAAAAGAGAAAAGTGATAACCAATTTTTTTAAAAATCAATTTTAATTTTATTGGTGTAACCCAAAAATTAGTCACCGTAGACCCTAGAAATCTTCACCAAATATTTATTATAGCATTTTCCACAAATGGTAACATTTTAGAAATATTTTGACTTTTCTTAAGCCGGTTGTAGCCTTGAGAAATTTTTCGAATTTTGTAATTTTTTTTAAAATTAATCTCGATAAAAACTCTTTCACTTCGTAAAAAAGCTTGAAGATTTAATGCTAGGTTCATTAAAACAGGTTCATAAATATTAAAGATACATAGGCATGATTTTTTATATGTATTTCAGTTTCAAATGTTGACAAAATTCATAGAATTTCAAAAATTTTTAAATTTCGTAAATTATTTTTCAGTTAGAAATTGATAAAAGTTTTTCTTTTCATAGCTAACAGTTAACATTTTATAGAAGGTTCCCAACAAGTTTTACTACCTCTTTCAAAAAAAAAAAAGTTCAACGGAAAGTTACGCTATTTATAGCCATTAAATATTTTAAACTATTAAATTTGATTATCTATACAAGTATGCTGGGCTGACACAGCGTCTCCGTAAAAGATCATTGTTCGTAAATTATGATTTATCATTGAATTCAAAGACAACACATCCATTACAACGTCATGCTCGACAACTATACTGTACAGCAGAGCGTCGCCCAATTGTCCACCTTTTTAATTTTAATCATTTTAATAGACGATTGTTTTTACAACAATAAATTGTTCACAATTCATTTATATTTTGGTTTGTCGATATTTCGTTCTTTTTTATGTTTTCAAAGCCTGTGTTATCCAACTTGTCCACCTTTTTTTTTTTTACTTAAGTACCTATACGTCTTATTAAAAAATAATACAATTGTATGGAGGCTCTAAAGAAATATGCTTTATACGGGAAAATCTATACAAAGAAATGTAATTGCTAAATTGCCAAATTGGAAGCTGCGCAAAATATGTAAAAAATTAAATTTTTTGATTGAAATCAATTAAAGATTTAGTTTAATCCAATGTAAACAACTTAGTGTGAGCCTGCAATGGTCATGATATATATAGCGGTAGACGATATAGTTAATGTTTATGTGAAAAAATAATGATAGTTAAAAATGTATTTTAGGTTTAGGTACCACTACAATTATTGTCACACCATGGCCACAATATTGTTTACCCAAAAGATTCTTTCGACCTGTAATATTTTAGTAGGTATTATCAGTATATCTGCATGTGATAAAGTGTATACGACTTTTATTTACTGGGTACGTGTACGAAAAATCGGTTAACATATTATATTATGAATTAAAACAAAACGTCATTGTGATTTTTCACGGTTATGCTGCTGCAGTGTATAGAAATCAGTGACAATATTATTATTGTATACACTGTATAGAATATACTATATAATATAATACGTATAATATTGTTGCAAGGCGTCGAGATTAATGCGTTACGTCATGTTCAGAAAATAAATAATAATAATAATACAAAAAAACAAACATCTGTCACAGCTATATCTTCCCACAAGAGGGTCGTGAGACAGACCTCTCCGCGAGCCTACAAGCCTACAGCCTACAAACACGCACACATATATATATAATAATTATATTATATACGAAAGAGACGTGGGGGGAAGGGTATAAAATATCCCTTTGCCATAACATACTTTTTATGTCAACATTTATGTGTGGTATAAAATTAAGTGTTGTGCACTGCAGCAGTAGTCGCGTACAGCAGACGTCACCGACCACATTGTGAGATTGATCATATTTTTAATATAATATAATATATACACTGCAGTATAATGATAATAATATTGTAATATTGATAATTCTTATATTTTATATAGATAGTATATGTTTTAGAGTCTGAGCGAAGCGAAGAATGCATTCATCTAATAATGACTGGTGTTTTTTTTGGGCACACATATTTCATATAGTATATATAAAAATACTCCGATCATAAACTTTGAGGGAGGTTTGTGGTAGGTATATATTGGTTCCAGGTAGTTAGTACTCTAGGGATGTCAAAATTGAATATTCTCATCCCTTTTTATAGTAGTTGGGGGGGGGGGGGAGAGAGAGAAAAAAATACGAACATAATATACGTTAGAATTTTAATATTATTTTTAAAATAATTGTTTAGTTGAATTCAAATTTAACACATTCATTACAGAAACATTTAATGACGAGGTAAACTCGAGGTACTGTGCATTAAGTGGTTACCTACTTGATGGTTTTTAAATTTTTTTGTATAATAAATGCAATTTTGGTAGGTAAATAATTTAAATGTCTAATAGGGGACGCCATTTTTACGTGTGTTGTATCCAAATTACAAAAATACAACATTCTGTGCTAATTGTATGTTTACAATAGACCATTTTACTCTGTTATTTTAAAAATTATAGTGAATAGACCAATTATGAAATTTAAAGGTTAGATTATTATTCGGGGCATCTCGAAGGCTTTTATTTATATTTTATAGTTTAAGTTACATGATAATTTTAAAATGTACAAAAAAATTACAGTTTTAAAATGTTCAAAATTTGTATCGTAATTTAGATGTCAATAAAAGCTTCGAAGAGATTATGTATTACGCGAATGTGGCGTCCTCTTAATAATTTTATTATGTACCCACACAGCTATTCACTATGCTTTTATGGGGCGGCAGTGTGAAATGTGAATAGTGAACACCTGATCATGTCAAACAAAAACAAAAAAGTAAAAATTACAAATGCAGATATTTAAATAGGTAATTAAAAAAAAGTTATTTTTAATTGTATTATGTCTGGAAAACATTAATATAAGTACATATTTGGTGAAAATTGCAAGTTTCTTCTTGATGATTGAATGTTATAAAACTACTTAAAAGTGTCATATTATGACACAAAAATATACCTACAAACAATAATTATGCATTTATGCACATTGCTGTAAAACCATAACGTATTCATCTGTCTGACTGTCTGCTCATTTCCCGCCACTTCTCTCAATATTGAATTATATGGTTTTCCGGTCGTTCACTCTTCCATTTTACAGGTCCTTTTCGACCACATCCAACCACCTGTTTCTGTGCCCGGTCTCGGGGTCTTTTCCCCGATGGTTTACACGTGATTGATGCTTTAATTTTCTTTTCTGCGCTCGTATTACAAATATAACGGAGTCATTGCAGTATCCTTTGACCTCGTGTTTCTATATAAGTAATTATAATTATTTGACCAAACGTTCTATTGTTAGGCTTAGGATACGACGAAGACCCATCTTCCTATCGAATAGTGAAAATTAATGTATCTTGTTTTCATAAAACGTTTGTATTCTATTCAGAAATTCGTCGGTCCAGACCGCGGTGTAAAATTATTCCACATCGGTTAAGGTGAACGAATTTCTAGTACATTTCTACGCGCGATGCTAAAAATATATTCGAACTTATTATAATATAATTGGGATCGACCCGGATTAATTAAGTAAATAAATAAACATTATGTATTGTATATATTTCGAGATTAGTACTAGTAAATTATAAAGGTATGAAACTACGAATAAAATAAGGACATAATATAAAAAGCCGCAAACACTCGGCATGATCTCGCGTATAGAAGAGCGAGGTACCTTAACCATTACTATACGGTAAATTATTTGAAGAAACAATTTTTTTCATATAAAATATACAAATAATATGAGACTTTCGCTTTTTACTCAGCGACGACGAACATTAAAGTAAAAAAAAAATATTTTTTTTTTCATATGAGTAATTTAATACTTTATCGTATGTTTTAAATGCTTAAAATAATGGTGCCGTATATAATGAATTATCTCTGCAGTGGAGGATCATATTTTTTCGGTTATGTTACGGGTGAACAGGCCAAATAACCTTATTCCTATACGATTTTATTTCTTCTATTCACCTCCATATCTCGGCACCTATACTTATGCTATACGTATATGACGTGTAGATATACAGGGTGATTCACCAAACATGGTCACTCCCTTTTTTCCCTTCAATAATAAATATATATTAAAATATTGGTTTTTTTTGTAATTTTTAAGTATAGGTATACTTAAAGACCATATTATTTTCAATTGTTTATATTTTTTAAAATTTTCTGAATTATTAAAACGTATACTAAGAATCAGAATCCTTTAAAAGGTTTTTGATTCTTACAATAATTAAAAAAGTTGTAACATGGGATATTGGCTATAGGGTGGCGGTATTTTCGGTATACCTATATCTTACTATATCCTATAGGTTAGAAACTTGGAAACACTAATAAATTCAACAATATCTGGTATTTTCCGAAGTATTCAAATTTGAAATACCGCCAACATTAATATAGGCATACCTATAGTAGGTACCTATATATTATACTTGAACAATAGTTATAAAAAACTATAGATATAAATTATACAATGTTGATGGATTTATATAAGTGATACTTATTAAGCGTTCAAAACATCATAGCTATCGCATATCAACCAAACCCATTTTATTAACAATTATATTGGGCCTATATTATTCTTAGTACACAAGGTCATAAATTACCCAACAATATTTATAGGTTCAAATTTCAATTTAGATGCATACAAATGTTGAAAAAATTTAAAATAGAAAAGGTTCGCATCGTCACAGGACACTTCTTAAAGGAATGGCATATAAAAAATATTAAGTATTTTAATATATTTATTTGACTTATAATTATGTTCAAAAGTTCCAAAAATCAGAATTCGAATACATTTATCAATCAATAAAAAAGGGCCTAAGAGGGTAAACATATTTAAAAATCTAAAATTATTGGGTAAAACTTTAAGTCAGTACGTTGAAATGTATATTATAGGTTTATTTTTCTCCAAAAAACGGTAGTGTGAAAAGTTTAATACACCCTTAATAGCTAAAAATGTAGGTATAATAATAATTAAAATATAGTTTAGATGAGTAGAGTCACAAGGGGGGGGGCTAAGGAGGCTGAAGCCCCTCCTTTAGGCCTTAGGTACTATTTAAAAAACTTCTATACTACATGTTAAGAGGACATCACAGAAGCATGTAGCAAGGGGACACATAGCCAAGGGCGTCCGCAGGGGGGAAGTAGGGGTAATTTCTTCCCCTTGGCAATTTCCGGGTCGATAATCATAAGCATTATGATAATTTAAATGTCCTAAAATACTTAAAAATGCTCTAAAAATTCTAAATAGTGCATTAAATTTTTTATATAAATATAATTATATAAATTTGGTATACATTATAATATACATTTTAGATTCTGAGTAGAGGGATGAATGTATTGATTTTACAATGATGTGTGTTTTTTTATTTTTGTATCTGTCATCACTGTTTGAGGCAGTAAAATTGCTTGGATTTGCTTCAACAGTATATCTTGTTTGATGACAAAATGAATCTAGTTTTAACATTGAGGGGTCAAAAGTAAAAAAAATCCCTGCAATAGTTTTCAAAAGCACAGGGAAAAAATAAAATAAATATTAAGGAAAAACGGGAATTTTTAAGCAAAAACGGTTTACGATATAATTTTGGATTTTGGTGTAGGTACCTCTAAAACAAATTACCGTATATTCATGAAATTTTCAGTGGTTGTTTAAATTAGCATTTTTTATACACGATAACATTTTGAAAATATTTTGATTTGTTTTGAACTCTTTACGGACATTTTAAAATTCCAATATTTTTAGTTTTTTTTTTCTATGAATGTCAATAAAATATATGGTGGTAAAAAAGCTTGAAATTAATACAAGGCTCCTGATATACTGTTACAATAACAGATTAAAAATATTAAATATCCATAGCACACAATTTTTTTTTATGAACATTTAAAGTTCAAATTTTGACAAAATATGTAAAAATCACGATAATAGGCAAATTATTTTGAGTTAGAAATTCATACAAAATTTTCTTTTTAAAACTAAGATTTTAAATTTGAATTAAAGACTCCTCATAAGTTTGCCTACCATTTTCAAAAAAAAAAAAAAATGCCTACCTGAAAGTCAAATTACATTTTTCTGAACATTTGAAGTTCAAATTTTCCCACGGTTGGATATTCACTCAATTTCTCATGTAGTGATTTTCCTATTTTGCTGAAATTCAAAAACGGAAAAATATATATTTGCTAATTTAAAATTACATAACAATTAATTACAATGAATGCTGTAAGTGTAAGATTAATTATTGTAACTTACTATCTACTTATAATTCTTAAATAATTTTTACATTCCCTTCCTGTATATGAAAGAAAACATGTCACAGACAATACTTTATCACGAATATAGGTAAGATAGTGAAACAAAAAATTTAAAAAGGAAAATATTTGGCCCTCCCCTTGACAAATTCCTCCGGACGCCCTTGCACGCAGCTGAGGGCCCCTAGTTTTACTCTTACCTTAGACCGGCCCACCCACCTTGTAACCCTATCTCTTAACTATGGAAAAATATACTTGATGAATAAGAATCGCGCGTACGATATCTTTTATTATATTTGCAATAAAAATTGTACTAAGTATAAAAAATAATACGTTTACAGAATTACATTCTGAAAATATTGGCCAACCCTAAGAATATATATATATACATATTACATTGTATATGATAACTATTTTGCACAAAGAAAACAGCACTCTGGCTACCGTAAGTTGTAACAGTCGTAAGGTTACACGATCACACCAGTATAATTTTTTTCTCCGTCTATAACACGTTATATTTTGTAATTAATTAACCCTTTCGAATTTATTTTCGTGCGTGATTACACCGTTGACAATATATATTGAAGTATATTGTTTGCTTTTATTTACTTGTCCGAAATTCGATTTTTACAGATCGAAATACAACGAATAAAAATACGATGTTTCGGAGTTTGATCAAATCATAATAAAAACGTGTGCTCAAAAGTTTAAAAACACATAATATAATATATTATAATAGTATCGTACTATTTCAATATACGTCTGCGGCGGCGGGTTAATTTATATTATAATATAACAACGGCGGTCACACCGATCACTGCAATCCGACCGTATAAAGCACATGCTGCACCATATAGATCGGTATAAATGTATAATATGTCTAATTAGAACCAAATGCCAGCGTGGTCGCCGCCGCGGGGTATCGTCTGCACAGTATAGCCGTGCTCTACAAGTGATTGTGACGTGTACAGACGTGTATTGTATAGGTATATATATGCGACCGACGACGGCGGTGGACTGTACACAGTATCAGTGTATATACACGTCGTACATGATTATAATATATGGTATTATATACCTGTATATATATGTATAATTGTATATATATATATGTATAGCATATATACGACTTATGTACACGGATACGCGTCGGAATGAGAATATTATATTAAATAAACGCCGCCGCTGCAGTTGAATATATATATAGTTGTGACGGGGGCGCACACAAATTTCGGTTCGTTTTCAGCTCATTAAACGCATTTAACGATTGCAGCTCTGCACCAGGGACAGACATTGTTTTTAATGATCTTTCAATATTATTATTATTATCTTCCCTTTGCATTCGGCCCGTCACCGCTTTAATAATTAACTCACCGCGGTAAAATATATAACATAATATATATTGCCAATATATATGCTCCATACTTATATTTATTATATGTGCGCCGTGTACACCTTTAGTCGTAAATCATAAACCATTAGGTATGCCTATACATATATGTTATGCTGCAGTGTGCCGTATAATATATTTTACGTATCCATTATAAAGACGTTTTCGGAAGCTCGTTTTCGTGTTCTGCGCATGCATACGGGACGATGAGGAATACTATATATCGCCAATATCCGATTGTAAAATAATACCAATGTAAAATACGCATTAAAAAAAAAACTTCCTGACTTTACGGCTTTTCCGTTTCATGCATATAGTCGGTATCTTTATCCTGCAGCAACTATAATAAATATTGTTATGTATATATACAGAGTGATTCACCAACCATGTTCTCCCCCGCGATTTTTCATTTAATACCTACTTACATAATGAATTTATTCAAATTATGATTTTGAGAATTTTTAATATTTAATTTTCTACTCACTTTTAACGACATTATTTTCAGTTACTGTTAGCAGACAATTTATGATATATTATACTTACAGAAAAATCGTTGAATTGAATATAAAGTACCACATCACTTCGTCATTATTATTTGTTGGCTTATTAGTATTACGCATTTACACCGTTTTATAGAATCGAATTTCAAACGCAATCTCACATAGTCACATATTATTTATTTTTATACGTAATTTGAATTAAATTATATTCCCCTCTTTTGCCAATTAACGCGTTATTGTTTTTTCAACTATAATTTTACTCATTGGCAGAAGTTTTATTTTGTAAGGAATTTAAGGACGGTGTTGATAAATTTAGCGCTTTCCAGAATCATAAAAGGCCCACAGGAAGTCAACATCATCGGTCACGTCCGGTTTAATATTTTGTCCCCTCCTTCTTTGGATTTTTGTCTACGCATTATACACGCGCGAAATGCAATCGATTGATCTGCCCCCAGGAATGGTGAAACGCAAATGTATTTTTAGACACTATTACTAATCTGAAGGCATGTGAACGGCCTCCTCCCATCCGACCACGGTCGCGGGCGAGGTTTTGCAGTAATCGAGAAAAAAATTGTCCACACACGTATATAGAAAAAATAAACTTAATAAAAAATATATTTATACACTGGTGGCTTTATGTACATAAAAATAATAATAAAAAATAAAAATCGATAAAAAAAATATCTTAACGTTTAAAAAGTATAAAAACTAAACATAATTTTAAATTAAATATACATAATATAATATATACTAAATAGGTACATATATATATGTGTGTGTGTGTGTGTGAATATATGCAAAACTGCAAAAGGAAATACTTAGTTGCATATCAATACTTTTCTATGTACAAACATCCCAACCCCCTTTGTTCACTTAAATGCTAAAATTATTATTCCTGGTTGACGTTGTTCCATTCGCCTTCCATTCTCCACACACTGAACGCATAACTGAGTTGTTCATGAGCCACGTATGTACAAGATCCAGTACCGGAAGATCCTTGTTCTAAAAAAATAAAAATAATAATATCAATAATTAATGAGTAAATATATAAAAACCCAAACACTTAAAATTAATTTTAAAAAATATTATACTATTATTTTTATTTTTACACATTTTGTTGTTCTCAAATTTTCATTTAAATACTTCTTTTAAGCTGATGGTTTAATTTATAAACATTTACTTAAATTAAAATTATTTACAAACAGTGCGCGAAGGAATACCTCCACTAATTTTTTTAAGTGGAACGCACGGTACAATGCTACATCTTCACTCTTTTTGTAATTTTTTTTACTTAATTTACGTGATACCTGATGTCATAATATCTTATTGATTATTTCATTATTGAGTATTAATAATTGTTATGGTTTATTAACAAATAACAATTTATTTATTATTCAGCTGACTGATTTATAAACCATTGTTATAACTGTGGTTCCATAAATTATAATATATACATTATGCACTGTTATCTTAATGATCGTCGTGACTTGTTTTTGGATTTTATTTTAAAATATTAAGTCATGAAGTAAATAATGTATTACCTACTTAATAAGTATTATAGATTTTTAATCAAATTATTTTGGATTTGTTTTCAAATTGATTAATTTTTGAAAGTAGAATGTAGATATTTGTTTTATACATTTATAAATATTGTTTTATGCAATAATAGGACGTGTATGATAGGGGGAGGTTAAGTAGGGGGTTAAGTCTTAAGTACATTTATAAAAAGTGATGGTGACGCCCCTTTTTTTTAAAGTAAACCATACTTTGGCAATTCAAGCACAGTTTATAAACATAAACATATTATAGTAACATTTCAACAATTATTATTACCTATATATATTGTAATTATCATAATTAATGCGGGTACTGACTAATTGTATTGTTATCATTAGTTGAAATAAGGTTATATATTACCTAATCACTATAATTATATAGTATATTTTATTTTAACTTTTATTTTTTAAGTTGATATGACGTATAGACTATATACAATTTACACAATATACCATATTGTTTCAAATGATTAAAATGTGTATAAAAAAAGGGTAAGAAAAAATTAGAAGTATATATTTATTATTTTTTAATCTTATTACGATATACAATTCAGATTCATACATTTTTCGGCATTTTCCAAATTAATATTATTTCCATAGTTAATTTAATCTAATATGATATACTATTGTTATTATTATTTACCTATCGAAACTTCCTTTCATTTGGACTCATAAACTGTTTACCTTATCCTAGCTGGTAACACATTATAAACAAAGTAACTTAAACGCATTCCTGCATTAGTATGTTTATCGGTGAAAACAAATTTCGGATAAATGCCAGATATATCAAGTTTATTTATGCATTGCATTAGTTTTAAAACTTTAATATTTTTAGTGCTGGTATTAGTAATTCCGTATTATTTAACGGGTACAATTATTTCTTGAAAGAAACCATGTACAGTGAAACTCATTTTATTCGCAACGATAATTATAATCTTTTTTTATTATACATTATACGAGGCACACCCAAAGCGTGCGTAGACCTGAAATTTAGGTCCTCTAAGAATTTTTGGGGCTCCTTCTTTATTTAGGCCCTCTCCTAAAAAGTCAAGTAAATTATTATGAATATTCGGGTATTAATAATTTAATTTTTTGATTGAAGTACTTACCTACCTATTAAAATAATATATTTTAAAATTACATTTTATTTAGTTGCAACGTGTAAAATATACGGATCCCAGGTCCAGGGGCTTAACTTTAAGACCTCTAATTATAGGAGCCCAGGTAACGCTAATGGGTAACCATGTTCCTACACATAGATGGTACTGCACAATAATTTAATTCTATATTGTTATTAAACAATTAGTAATAATATTAAATTTGATGTCAAAAGCTCAAAAACAGTAATAACAAATAACAATATATTAATCAATTAAAATATTAAATTCTTGTAAATATATATAAATATAACAGTATATATAATATACTATATCACACATTCAATGAAAAATGTTTGCCTAATATAATGCTGTTTCTACTATTAATATAGTATGTACAATGTACATATTTAAATTGTTATAAACTTATATAGTTTTATATCTACTATTATATTGCTATTTATTTTTATAGCTGTTGGCATATTGCTAACCTATGTTCTATATATTATATATTATATGCACACCAACTAAACTCAACTTATAGGTAAGTAGCCAGTAGGTATGCATTTATTATAATACATTTATTAAATGTTGAAACTGTTGAAAATATTTATTGTTATCTATTTTTATTATGTTAATCTTATCAATATTATATTGATATAATATGTTATTAATCAGATACTATTGTAATTTATACATATTAAATAATTTAATAACTGTTAATAATAATTATTATTAACATTAATATATTATACTCGTCGTTCAGGCAATTGTATATTTTTCTTTCAAATGTTGACAGCAAAAAAAATTATTTTAACAAAAGTCGAAGTTATATTAATTTTAATCCTCATACAATTGTATGTCATATCGTGGACGTTCTATTATATGAATCGAAAAAGACGAAGATAATATTTTAGTTTATAGACTACCTACTCCACTACTCCAATATAATATAACCGCCCTCTAAAATCCTAAATCGTGTAAAACGTGACTTTATTCTTGTTTCACAATAATGGACCGCATGCTGTAGTTTTTTTCCCTTATTTATTATTATTTTGTAAATCGGTTGTGACAGTATAGGGACGTTGCCGAAACAGATAATCCTATTGAATAACAACTATGCACTATACACTCTGCACATGAATGTTGAACTTGAATATATCCTTGCAGATTAGCACTAGCCTTAAGCGTTATAACTTAAGAGAATACCCAAACGAATAATTGTGGAATTATTGAAAACTGAAATGACCAATTACATCCGTAACAGAATTAAAAAAATAATTACAGAAAAATTCAAAAACAATGGTACCGGCTTCTTATATTTTTGTGAAATTATTATGTTAGTACCTATTTATTATGTATTTACCATAACTGGTGCCTATATAAAACGAATAATAAGATGGAAATAATTTATCTCATTCCCTTAACGTGCTTTTAAGCTTTATCATAATATAAAAATATTAGAAAACTAATAAATTATAATCTATAATTTTATGTTTTTAAATTAAATGAATAGTAAAATAATTATCATAATATTGTTAGTACTTTTTATGGAGAACACTTATTTAAAAAAAAACCAAATCGTGATCTTGAATAAGTTATTATTTTTATAGAGTAAACACTCAATAGTTTAGAAAATGTAAAACTGTTTTTTTTTTATGATAAATATTCGAAAATTGAATAAGTTTATCACAATGTTACTCGATAAAATAATCGTGTTTAACTAGGTAGTTATGACATTATATTATATATTATGTATTATGCCTTTAATCTTTTTTATTATTTAAGCCCGAAATCATTATAATTTAATGTAAGCCAAATAACATTTTTTTTACCTTCAAATATAAGAATCTATAGTTTTTTCTGATTTTATACTCGGGAAAATGAATGAGTGACTCGATTTTGTAAAACAATTTTTAAACCTTGATAGACAACAGCAGACAACAGCTAGTATACTAGTTATTAATATTATCAACAAATAACATTAATTCTGACATACCTACCTATATTATAAGCATAATCCAAATCCAAAACAATAATTTCCTAACGTGTATTTAATATTCAAGTCATTATCATTCTGTTGTTTTTTTATTCATATATAACTATTGTAAAATTATGTGATTTTTGTTTGCAAAATAATAATACACATATCGGCAAAACTAAACAAATTTACCTAGTTATATAATTTACTCCAAAACATATTCCCTTCATAACTGAAATTATACCACACAACCACCTGTTTAGAGGTAACCTCACATCCCTGCTTAAAGTCTCTGGGGGCGGTCGGCTCTTAAATGTATCCTCTCGCCACTATACACGGTTAGTAAATATATTATACCACATATTATGGTAGATATAATATTGTATTAAGTGAAAAAACACTCACCGATGGAGTGCTGAGAATCTGAGTCCGTGTGTCCTACCATTGGAACTTCGTCCGTGTTGGCTTTATGCAATACCTGGTACAGGAAATCAATGTACCTCGTGGCCAACTTCAACGTTTGGATTTTCGATAGTTTGTCAGAAGGAAGCGTAGGTATGATCTTTCGGAGAGACGCAAACGCTTCATTTAGACTCTGTGTTCGCTGCCGTTCCCGTACATTGGCCATCACTCGTTGGCTTTGCATCTCTTCTGGGGTCTGTGGAGATCGTCTCCTTGATTTCAACGGCGTTTGGATTTCTTTCGATCTGGACGACCGTTTTTTTCCTGTAATAAAAAATATTTTTGGTTAACGTATTATTATGTACTGCTCTACATAGCACTCTTAAATTTACATGCTGCACCTAACAGCACTGTGGTGAAAATATTAAGTAGGTATGAAGTATAATAATGCGTGCCCTATTGCCATTCTGCGCTGTGAATCTATTTTCACCGTCTGCATTAGTGCAGTAGTATGCGCATAGTTTGTCAGCTATAAATTAATTAATCCACACAGAGAGTTTTGAGAAAATATTTTCATTATTCTACTGTTGCAATTCGGACTTATACATACTTAAGGTTATAGACTTATTATTATACTTTATGAAGCTGCAGAGTATATATTATTATTTATGCAATTGAGTACGGAAAATTGTTGATTTTTATTACTTACATAATTTTAAGCATAAAGGATTAATAATCCATTGAAAACAGTTGTTTAAAACAAAACATAATATCCAGTAATTATTTTTTTAGATCTTACTTTTTTGTGTTTAATTTTTTGGAGGATGATTAATTTTGGCGCCATAATTTCACATTATATATATTTTCTCAGATAATAGCTACCTATTCTCACAATTGACGTCAAATCGACAACTGACACACCTGCATTCACACTCTGCAATCTATTGCATATTTTCATACAAAATGTGCAGCATTGTGTTGATGTCAACTTAAATAATACAAATCTAAGTAACAAATAAAAACAAAGTTACGGGAAAAGAAATAATTGAAAGCAATATTATCAAGCTCATAATAATTAGTAATAATAATAATAGGTAATATGTTATTCTTTATACAACTAATACATAAAATGTAGGTTTTAAATCAGGTATATTATATAATATAATATGATGTACCTATCTATTATAGCTGTAATTGGAAATACTTAATAGTTTGGGCGAATGTGCTATATGTTATATGATTTAAAATTTATATTTTGTTATAATTATTTTACTATAATAGTATTATAATTCCATGATCTATAATAATATACATGAACATGACAGATTGGTTGTAAACTGGAAATTAAGGGATGGCGGGAGTAAGGGACCCTGTCCGTTTATTCATTACTAGATTCTATGAAGCAATAATGTATCATGCAAGTGCGATGCACCTACAAGATCTATAAGACTTTTGTAGATAAAGCGTATGTCTATACAAAGCTACCTATACAAATGATTGTTTTTTTCTTTAAGTATTATACTGCAATTCTAAACGTTTAAAACTTTATAGATATAACAATAAAAGTATTAGGTACAGATATCGTGTCGGCCGTTTTGAGAAATTTTACAATAGAATTCAGTTTTGACGTTGGTACCAAATGTCAAAGTCATAATATATAAATGTACAATATATCCTATGTGGACATGAGGTACTCATATATATATAAAGTTGTTGGTAGTATGTAAAAGTATATGTACCCTTTTTCGGTTCCACCGTGTCGTGTTCCAGGCCGGGTGAACTGCTGCTACCACCGCCGCCACCGCCTCCGATATCGCCGCAGCCGTCTCCGCCACCGCCGCAGCTGAGGTCTCCGCCGATTCCGATTCCAACGACGCCGCCACCCCCGCCGACAACCCCGCAAACGTCGTCGTCGTACTCGGACTTGACTACAACGGATCCGTAATCACCGTAAGGGTAGACGATGGGTGCGTTGGTGAACTGCTGCAAATCTTGCGGCGTGTGCCAGCCGTACGGCGACATGAGGTAATCGCCGTTGGGCTTATACGCCGAGTCCGAGTCCATCATCATGGCGAGTCCTCGTAAATGTATGGCACCACCTATAGGTATACTACGCCCCGGAAATCGACTATATCGCGTGCGCAATCGTTACA
The DNA here is from genome assembly GCA_027563435.1 of Nasonovia ribisnigri. NCBI lineage: Eukaryota > Metazoa > Arthropoda > Insecta > Hemiptera > Aphididae > Nasonovia > Nasonovia ribisnigri. Next base: position 29,834 of record JANEHU010000428.1, read on the forward strand.
GGCAAGTCGAAATTATGTATATATATATCGACGAAGATCGAAACGACGGTTATTATTATAACGCGCGGGACATCAGCGCAGATGACGTGTGTTGCGTCCGGAGGATAACGTACGTATATATGACATGCGTGTGATTTTATTATATCTACTAAACTCCCGAAGGGACTGCAGCAGTCTAAGACGACGACGACTATATTATAACTATGGGATCCCGACGACCGAGAGAGAGATATTGCGGGCGGGTCCTTGAACGTGCTCTAAATTAAGAACCATACGCGGCGGGGTGGGGGAGCGTCCCGCAGGGTAAGACTTCGGCTGTATACGCGTATATTATAATATTATATATATATATATATCGTTAATACCCCCCACTCCGTGAAAATATATATTATATTATTTACCAGCGTGTGTGTATATTGTAATGCCGACCGATGTATATACGCACCGCACGCAGCAACAGCGCAGCGTATACTCGCATATATATATATATATATGTATGTACATCTGTGCGAGCGGGAGGAGCCTCTCTCGGACCACGGCCGTGATTGATGGCCGACGATCGGGACACCCGGCTTCTATCGTATCTTGTCTGAACGCCGCCGCTACCCTTAGGGACACGCACGTGTGTATATATATATATAAGTACACATATATTTATTATATACATGTCATGCGTATGGGTTTGCACGCACACCCCCGCCGTGCCGCCATTCCGACGACGACGTTATATACCGTGTTAAGTATACCTATATATAACATCACATATAGCCCGAGACAACTTCCTTTTCGTTGTCGTGCGACGCCGCCGCTGCTACTGCACCGGTTTGCGTTGTGCAGTATAATATAGTAAAATAGGATACCAATTGGTTCCTAAATCAGACCCATCTGCTGCAGCTATATAGATCGCTATTCGCGTGCAACAACACAGTAAAAAGCATACCTTCCTACTGTAAACGCGTATATTATAATATACAATCATATTGCGCAAACACTTGAAACTAACCGTTTAGCCAAGAATGATGGTCGAAAATAAACTCGAGTCAAAAAAGTATTTGATTGTGTGCCCTCCCATCAAGGGGTGACGAACTGCACTCGGAGAAGTCTACATGTTTGTGAAAAAAATGCAATATAGTTTCACCGTATCAAGTCCTAACGACGATTCATGATTCGTGCAGATATTGTTATTCATCGTTCATGGGCGCAATTTCAGTTTTGGACTTGGAGGGGCTTTACATATTTAATTGAAACAGACCCGTGTCCCGATGGCGGCACCGAAGCAGTAAATAAACTAGCTCCCCCCTCCCCACCTTAACGAATATTATCTTTGTGAAAATTCAAAATATAAACGTTACATTTTGGGGCCCAAACTTTTACCCGCATGATAGCTATACGCTATTGTTCTTACCCTCATATCCCCTGTATATTCAAGTATATTTAAAATACATTACCTACTTTATGTAATAATATATTTATCATTTGTTTCCTCAACCACTTTCCTACATTTAATATACTATATGGGAGGAGCCCGGGCCCTTCTGACCTCCCCTTATATCCACCTCTGTTCTTATATATATATATATTATAATTGTAACCGTCGATTTTAAATTGCAAATGTATAAAAAAAACCACTACTATCGAGTACCTATCAACTATATTCTAGATAAATCTAAATTGTATTAATAATGTATAGTAATTAGTAATTACTAATTTGTAATACAGCTATTATACTATTACGGGACTTTTTTGTGTGCCGACTTACAGCACAAATTATCTTACCAACTCATCATTTCCAAGAGCATTGACACTTTGCAACACGTACCCCAATAACGACTTCTTTTTTCGCCTTTAACTATAAGATTTTACTTTCATATTGTACTTTAAACCAGTATGATCAATGAGTTGTTACTGTTGTTTTTGTTTATTCTTATTGAATATTTATACAATATTATTATTTTACTATATTTTAGTCGTAACTCGTAGTGTAATTTTAAGTTTTAACCACTATGCACCACCGGGCCTTGGTCAGTTTTATTCAACTATTTAATTACTTGAATAAACATTATTATTATTATATTCTATGGATTGATCCGATAATCAATATATTCTATTCTATGGAAAACACGCGAATAATAAATCGTGGTTTAAACATTATAAAATCATTTTTTCAAACAACGTTTATAGTAATAGTAGATTAGATAATTAATGAAGGATTTAATACACCAGTTAATACACACATTTTTGGAGCGGCTAAGCCCCTCCAAGTCTCCTCCAAATCGCGCCTATGGTATCCAATTATATATATATATATATATATATATATATATAGGCAATTATAATGATATAATATATTATATATGCATATTATATAATGTAAGGATATTAAAATAGTCCTGCTTATATTGTAAATCGTGTGCCTTATTTTTTATACCGCAGAAAAAACGATTTTGACAGTAACTAATAAGAATATAATATCAAAATTGTATTGAAGCATTATATATTTGGACGATTACGGCTGTGGTTGAAGTAAAATAGGTATAGATTTTGTGGATTCCAACATTTTCATACTTCCATCCTAAATGTAATGTAGATTTAATGTGTGTGATAACAAAATTATTTGATGCTTATAAAGATTGATTTTATAGGTACTTATAAAGAAGTTATTTAGCTGTACCTATGTTTAATATATTGTGTTTGTGGTTTGTAGGCATGACTAGGTGGGAGCTTAAAGCCACCTTTCCAAAAATGTCTCAGTCTATAAAAAGAATAAGAATAATAAGTGAGCTTATTCACCATATACCATAGGTACTCTAATTCTTTATTAGTGATTGTTTGTTGGTTTTTAAGGTTTTTATGAGTGGAATTATCTTTTCCCACTATTAACTGTTCTTGATATGAGTGCATCTGTAAATATATCCTTACTTCTGGTTCACAAAAATTTAACTCCAGTCTTGTATACAAGCTAATTATTCAGCGGCAGACTGGCGTAAACTCAAGACAGTGAAAGTAAACATGGTCATACCGCACACTTTATATATATATATATACCTAAAGATTCACATCAAGATTTCTAATATATCTAAATGTACCTACAGACTACAGATTCATCGAAACGCATAAAGACTTTCAGGCATAATCGGTATACTCGCATTGTATTATTATTCTAATTCCATAATACATAAAAAACGGTCTGTGATTAAAATTATATATTATTTACAATATTGAATATATGCATGTATATTATTATATTATTATAATTGATATACCACGTATATTTATCTCATAATACTTATACTTATAAATTAAATAATAATTTATTTAGATGTTTTACAATGAACATTTTTAATAATATAATACCTAATACTAACTTTTGTCTAATTTAGTACTTATACCTACGTATAATAATAGGGCCAATATTTTTGGCTATACTATACAGAAAGTTTGTGATATTGCTTACTGCATAAAAAAAATAGATATGCATGTCCATAAATATCATATACACGTAAATAAAATATTATACATTATATACTATCGTCCGTACAATGAGAAAATATATGAACATTCCAGAAACTTGAATAAAATAATAGGTATGTGAAATTATAATTAATAATTGGTTATCGTATCAACATTTATTTTCGGATTACCTACATACTAACCACATAATTGAACATGTTCACTATATTTGCATCAATTCTTTAGACACAACTACCATCATTTTTCATTAAATCCAATGTACATATAGTCATAGCCCATAGGCAATTATTCAACTAGGTACATGTTACTATGTAAGCTAATATAAGCGCTAAATTTTGTTTTTTTTATTCTTAATACAGAGACTTTAACTTCTTTAATATAATGCAAATCTTATAATAAATAATGTTAATTGTAAATGTAAAATTAAAGTACCTTTAATATTATTTAATTTGTAAATGAATTTGGACTTATGCCCGTTAGTAAATAAATAAATATAAATAAATATAATCATATTAAATCCTATAGTACCCATCTATATAAATTAAAATTAAAACATAGGTTATTATTTAAAAAAAAATAATTTAAAATACTGGTATACTTACCTACCTCATCCAATTCCGACCCTAAGACAGTAGCTTAAAATTTGTTTATTTAATTATATTAGTAATAATTAGTAGATAGGTATATTCAATAACAGGTATTAGCTATTTTTTTAATTATTAATTTCTTATAAAAAGGTTAGGTTACTTATGTTACCTAATATACATAATTAGTAGGTACCAATTACTTCTTTTTATTTTCCAACAGTTGAAATCCACAACTAAATTTTTGGATATATTATTAATTACGGTCCAATATCGATAACTCAAGTATCAAGGGGAATAAAAATAAATTTGACTATGTTATCAAATTATATTATGTAGGGACTTCAAACACAACTTAAAAACACTTCAAGGGACATGAAAAAAATGGAAGTTTTCGAGATTCCAGACTACTGTATATCAAAAACATATTCGACAAACGATTAAAATATATACCTATATTAGATACCTATTGACGAAACGCCTAATAATTTCATCAATGGCGAATCATTTCATTCTTACCTATAAGTGTTCAGGTACAAATCAGGTGGACCAATCGGAGTAATTGTGTCAGCCATCTTTACCTTCATACACCTGTACTTCAAGGTATTATAGTTATTGCTGTTGAATCTAATTTGGCCAATGGCACACGTTTTCGAACCCCTTGTAATATATGGCTAACAAGGTTTTCAAATTACAAAGGGAACCCCCGTGTAGAGGGTCAAACATAAAACATATTATGTTTTTATATTATATTCGGCATATTTGTATTATATACATACGAACGCAGAAGTGCATTTTTCTCCATCTCTGTCTCACTACTATTCTCTCTATCCCTATCTCTCTCTCTCTAAATCCCTCGTTTTCATTTCCTTTCAAATTCTAAGAAACGTTGTTCGGGTCAAAAGTAACCTTTAAATTGACCTTCAAGCCAACTGGAAGAAGAATGAAAGAATGTTTGGTGATATGATATCGATAAAAAAAAAATACAAAATATAATATGAAACATAAATTATTATGTAACTTATATCATGAATGTATTTAAATTAATCAATTTTATTAGCAATAATAAAAGTTTTAATTCAAATGTTATATTATCTGTCTTATTGTAGTTTAACATGGGTATTGTAGACTATAGGTAATATTTATTTATTTTAGGTAGGTACAACATTATTTACTTCATTATCATTATCCTTAACTTCCTCGAACGACCAGTATGATCCAGATCCAGATGAATCATCATCATTTTTTTCATTTTTGACAGGAGGAGGGAGGTTTTGTGGTGATGCCTGTGTTGATGGTGTAGTATTTTGCGGTAGAGTTTTAGAGTTTACGTTTTCTGCATCATTTTTCTTTTGCTGTTGCAACAAAAGATTTAAAAGATCATTACATTCTTTAGACGTACTTGGAATTTTATTTTTCATTTTAATTAACGCTGTTTCTAATGGATTCTGAAGATCTTTAGCAAAGTTATTTAAGTCTGACAAATTATTAAAGATTTTTGCTTTTAGATCCTTTAGATTCTCTTTTTTAATAAACGGATTTTCACTGGTGATTTTACCAACGATATCTTTCCAAACCTAAATAAATAAATAAAGTACAATTAATTATCTACAAAAAAAATGTTGTACTTAATGTATACATTTATTTGAAATATTAATTTTTTTTAAATAGGTATACAATTTAATATATTTATCAAATAATAGATAATCTGGCCAATGTATAATAATATCTGTAGAAAAATACACCAATATCTAACCTATACGCGTCACAATACATATTGACTTAAGTTGTACACCGATAATACAGATTTTATTTTGTTGTCAAGTCAATTTTGGATCCTTGCACATTTTAATTTATTAATTTATAAAAGAAAAAATCTCACTTGAAATTTAGTATTTTAAAAAAATTGCAATGGAAAAAATACAGTTTTTATTTTCTTTTATAATTTTAACTAAAGATCTAAAATAGACTTTATAATAATTTCAAATATGCTGACTCAAGTCAGTACGTTGGAACGCGTATAGGGTTATTTAATATTTTACTCCAAATAAACGGTTGTGTAATTTTAATTTGTGTAGGTAGTATTATAATTTGATATATTGTTATTTTGTGATTTTCTTGAATTCGCCATTGTTACACAATAACAACATTAAAAAACATTTTTTTTTTCTAAATGTTCATCCGTCAAATGACTTAACTGGTATAGATATCTATACTGCTGTAGGTATATAATAATTAATAATTCAATAATAGAATTAAATTTTAATATTAGATATAAATAGGTATAAGTATATAAGATACTTTTATAATTGTATAACCAATCAATTTTATATTACAATTTACTAAATTATTATTAAAAAAATGAAATAAAATAAACAACCTGAAAAACAAATTAAGGTATTCACTACCAAAAATAAGTTTTTAAAAATGCTTGATCTAAAGGTATTTTATAAAGTCAACAATAAAAGACTTTAAATTCTTTATAATAGCTATAACAGTAGGTAATACTTATTTTATCATTTTAAAAAGTATGTAGGTACCTTATTTTTCTTATTTTCATTTGAAGCATCCGATGCTAAAGGCCTTGGTATTGGTATCTATATAAAAATATTGTAATATTATAACAACTTAACCTTAAAATGCCAGAAAAAAATTGACGTTACTGGTTGTATTGGTATTGTATTGCCCTATTTGGTTTTATAATGATTTACCTAAGTTCTTAATTTTTTTTTGTGATCTAAACTTAAACCTTGAAGGTTGTCACCGGTAGCAAAGTTGATCTAGTTGGTATTTTGGAGAATCGACTGTCAAGTGTTTTTCTAAATAATTAGAAAAAAACTAAAATATAAATTACGAAAAAAGAGAATATTTATATACTAGATTACTAGATAGTGTATTCAACAGTTTTTGATTATGTTTTTTGTTGCAATTCAAAAAGAAATATCCATATAGATACCTACTTGAAATTTGAACCAAATAGAATTTTTCCTAGACAATAGGTTCCTTATAAATTATAATTTGCTATTACAGTGACAAAAAATAGATATAAAGTCACACATTTTTTATAAGAATTTGAAGTTCAAATTTTTACGAAATATATCTATTTAAACGAAAAATAACTGATTTTACTATTTTAGTTAGTTTGCTATAATTCAAGAAAACATAAGTGTAGTATTGAAATAAGATAAATGATAGACTTTTTACCACTAATTTTCAAAATATATTTAGTTGGGTTTCAAGCTATTTTCGTGCAGGTACCAGTGTACCACAAACCTTTTACACCATAATATATATTTCTACAGTATGTGTATGTGTATTGTAGCGTATATTTACTTCTACGTTAATATAACAATACAAATATGTTACAATATAATCTATATTTAATCATTAAATAAATGTAAAAATAGGTAAACATGAATTATGAGCGATGAATCGTAGTTTGTATTGCCTTGTAGAAATATTTTTACAAGTTGTATACTTGTATACAATTATGTTTTGTCAGTTAAAATATTAAATTAAATTTAGATAAATATAAATTATACACAAAATTATAAGAAATTATTAAACGGATGGTTAAACTGTTAAATAATGATAATATAGGACATTTTTTTTTTGCATCCAGGCTCTTATTAGTTATAAGACTATAATGAACAGAGTTTTTACATGCTTTCTATGCTAACCTTAATTTTAATGAGTGAATGAGTTGAATCAAAAACCTAATTAGCGTGTGGCGAGGGTGGGATTTTTTAGGCTTTAAATTGTATTTGATTAATATAGTTAAATGAACAATTTGATTCTTCCATAAGGTTTATCTTCTTAGGAAACCCATATCTTATATGTCACACGTATTGTTGGGATTTTCAGGTGCCGGGGTCACGTCAACGTCTGTCATTATTATAAATATAAAAAATCGTGTGGCCTATTACAAAAGGGTTTTTAAGAGTCCCTTTTTATTCTCTATATGTATTTATTATTTTAAAAAGTTTAAAATTAAACGAGACATCTATAACCTACCGTTATGAGTTCTTAAAAATTTCACATTCACAAGATATAGGTTTTTGATTTTATGCTCATGTACTCACTGACATGACACAGTTTCAATGTTTGTCGGAGTACCAAGGGGCATTTTTTAGTCTGTCTTAATCTAACTTCACCTATCTATACAACATTTAAATCGCAATTCCAGTATTTACCGAATTTTGGATAACTTTGTTATTGACCAATGAATTGTCTATATATTCGTCGCTCAAATCGCGACCAATGCCATCGAAAACGTAAATCATCGGCGGTGCACACTTGCAAATTCCGTTTTCACAATAACCGAAGTCGAATCCTCTGTGTTTGAAGTAACAACGAGCTTTGCATACCGACCTAAAGCAACTGCTACAGACTAAATTAGAACATTTAGCTTTAATTAAATTAAATTTTAATATTTATTATTTGCAAGCTTTAATTTTTAAAAACGTATAGGGAACTCGGTTCTGCCATATAGGTAGGTATAGCAGGTTTCGCGTGTATAGGTACTTTATGCGTGGCTAAACACCTATTCCTATCGTCATTGAATATATCACGAACCACCCTAATGGATGTGTTATACTTACTTGAATTTAATATTAAATCATTGTAGGATGAAACAGGAAGACAAGAAAACTTTTAATTGTAAAAACATTTATCTAATAAATATTACCTAGATGGTTTATTTTTTAAAATGCCAACATTTTTTGTACTAAAGCTCATTAATTCGAAAAGTAAATGATATTTTAAATATAAATTCGATTTTAACAATAAAATAGTTTTAAAAAGATTATACTTTTCGAATTTAATATTATTTATGATTGGATCAACTATAATTTAACAAACATATAATGCAATTTCAAAAAATGTTTAAAAATAAACTACATGATTTAAGTTAATGTTTTTATAAAAAATATTTTTCTGAAAACCAGATTTATAAATTGGTTATTTTGAATTTTTCAAAAAATGTACATCTGATTAAAAATTTTATTTTCATTGTCAAAACATAAAAATGAAAAATGTTATATTATAAATGTAACACCAGACTCAATAAATTAAAATAATAAAAAATTTTAAAAATTTAGTTAAAACAAAAGTTATTTCAATTGTCAAGTTTCCCTGTTAAACCCTGTACTTATATACAAAACAAAAAATGTTTTCGAGGGGTTGATTAAAGCACGATATGGTGATTTATAAAAAAGTAAACGTTACATTTTCGTAGCACAAGGTTTATAGATAATTATATCTATAATTATCTATAAACCTTGAACGTAACGTGTGCTACTTTAATACTTTATATTATTTTCTCTATTGCACGGAAAAACATTGAATCATAAATATTATGATTTTAAAATGACGGTTAAAAAAAAATTTGTATTATTATAAAAAAAAACTTTATTCTAAAATTGTATCCAGGCATCCACCCCAAAAACATAGCCATATTAAAACTATTCTGAGCGAAAAAGGCTGGTAACTATCTGTTGCTAAGACTGATTTATGTTACATAATATTTACCTAAAATTATGTTTTTTAATTGATGGATGAAATCATTTTTTCCCAAAACATAGCATATCAGATGTAGCTACTATAGAATGGTTAATACTATAGATTATAGAATAATTTCTTTATTAAATCACATATAGATAACTTTAGTTTTAATATTTGATGACAGTTTTGACTACTATTATTCTTTTTTAATTAGGTAATAAATAAAGAAATAAACTGCTTTTATCAAAAATTGGTGTTGCTTAAATATTTTCGTTTACTCCTGATTTTTGTTAGTTTTTGTTAATTTTTTTAATAAGTAACGCACATGGCCCTCTTAAATACTAATACTAGTTAAAATTTGTTACCAGAAACAAACCTATACCCTGTTCAAAATAAGAAGCGACCAAGCGGCCGCCGCTAGCAAAACCGGTTTTCAAGCGTAAATCTGGTCGCTTCTTATTTTGAACAGGGTATAGAAGTTAATAGGATTGAAGCAAAATGTCTGCTCCAAAACGTGATGAATGACAAAATAAAAATGTAATTATAAAACAATTATGTATATAGGTACCAACCATACTTGCTTTATTTTATGTCATGAAATTTGAAATATGTTTATACATTTTGCATTTTATTTATTACCTATTTATATTTTTTCATGTTCCATTATAACTGCGTGGTTTTTCCTATATTTATTGTGAAATTATTTTTAAACACAAGTAAGTGAAGTAAGTAAGTGTGTATACATATTATACATTTTTTAGATAAAAATATTTCTTCGACAGTCATACCTTCACTAATTTATTGTATTTTATTTATTAAATAGGTAAAATACATATTATATTTACTTGATATGAATGATAAATATAATAATAATAGTGGTAGATAGATATGCATAAAATACCATACATTTAAAATCATAGGTACCTAATAGCGAGTAGTGACTAATTTAATTTGATTTGTGAGAATAAGATATTGATATTTAATAATTTCTTTTAAAATTAAAAAAAGCTTACATGTTACGTTGAGAATCAGTATACAGCATACCGTTTTTAATAAAAATGTTTGCATTGCTTGATTCATAGTAGGTATTATAATATTTAAGCTAACTTAATAATATTCAACCAATTTATCACTATAAACTGTTTTGAACATTGCCACAGTAATGAATATGAATACTTTTAAATATTATTATTATTATTATTTTTAAATAATAAGTACTGGTATAGGTAATTAAACTATGTCTGTCATTTGCACATTTGTCGTTAAAAATAATTATCTCAACACAGTTGCAAACTATAGCAACATTTTTTATTTTTATTTGTATGGAATTGCTTGCATTTCGTTTCCGTTTAATAGTAGAAGCTTTTAAAATGTTGCTAAAATATATGTCGACAATCTATAATAACAAAATATATTATTGAAATCTCTATACAATACCTACTGAATTACGTAACACGTCGACCTTTTCCACGTATGGTATTTTTCCCAAAATATGGTATATTTCGCAAATAGTTCTTATTATTAAATATATATATAGATATATATTTATTTATATCAGTTACTATTATTTATTTATATTACACAAACATAATTTCATAAAATATTCACAAAATAAAAATAAATATTACATTAATTTTACATATAAAATGTAGTTTTATAAAGCAATTTTAAGACTTATGAGCCACTGCCCACAAGAAATCTATCTATAATTTTAGGCTGAGTAATCCGTAGTATAGTGGATTTTGAAATACAACCATTTTTTTTTTCTGAACCCTGACTTTTGGACTTTTGACCTAGACAATACCTACATATTATCTGAGTTCAGCTACAATAATTTCCACGTCAACTTATAGAAATCCGGATGGTATTGGCGGGTTGCCATATGTTACAACAGCCAGCAAGTCAACAACAACTATACAACTACAAAACTACAATAACACTACAAATTACAATGGCATTACAATTTATGGAACAAACAATGAAAATAATAATTATTGTACCTAAATGTTGACTACTTATCGTAAATGTACCGGTAATAATCGGTACAATGGTAATTAGGTAAATCGTTTCGATTTTAATTTCAGCCAAATATGTAATGTTTTACCTAGGTCTTACACTTGTTTTATTTCGATAAGTTTATGACTATGTATATTAATTATTAACAAATATCACATGATAGGTACCTATTATTATTTATTGTAGAGAAATAATAAAAATAATAAAGTGTGGTCACAAATATTATATAGCTAGGTATTACAAACAATACGGTTAGTTGTTGTCACATCGTACCTATTCGTATAATTGTATTAATTGTATTCGTTTCAGTTGAAAATATGAAATGTAATTGTAATGTCTAATAAATTGTAATGTGTAATACTTTTGCCTTTTATAACAGTATAATAATTATTATGAATAAAAAACCTAGGGACTCCTCTTGTAGTTACGACTTACGGTTATTGTTCCATTACGGACTGATGTGTTAGGTTTGAATTTAATGATAAATCATTTTAATCATATCGTATACAAAAAACATTTTTGAGTGGAGGCGTCCTAGTTAGACTTAGTGTTTATTTGAAATACCCCCCCCAAAAAAAAAAAAAAAGAAAAGAAATCCTTGCTTCACGCCTGTTCGACATTATATTTTATAGATCTTGCCGTCTTGGAACGACATTAATTAACTTTGGGCTGTGGTGTATGGCAAGGAACGGGTTCTTGAACAACGGGCAGCACCTTTCCCAATTCCCGCAGTAATGACCGAAATTAAAATCAGCCCGACTTCCTAAACAAATGAAAAATCGAATATCGACCACACAATCGTTTTGTGTAAGAACTGGAGATACTTGATGTCTTATTGTCTTGATGATTCTTCATTCATACCATTGAATATCGATGTCCTCGATGGCACGATGGAAAAATCCATTAGCGTCTTGTACTTTCTGCATCTATTTACGTTTAATTAATAAATTTCCCATTTGGTGATTCGAAGATCGAAGATTTCGAAGACTGACTGCGATTCTACAGACCGCGAGAGACTTGGAGTTTTAAGGTTTGCAGCACTGATGCCTTTTTTTTTTATATATATTTTTTATATTTTGATAACACTACAAATACAACACTATAGAATACTACAACTACAAATAGACATAAACAATGTTTATATACGTCTATGGCTACTATTACCACAGAATAATATTATTATTATTTATATAATCTGCACTACTACACTGTTGTGGTCTTGTCATGGTCTTGTTATCGCTTCGGCGCGCCATGCGCATCGGCGGCTGCTTATCCTGTAATCTCTATGACTCTATCGGTTATTCTGTTTATTCGGCTGTATTCCTGTGAAATGATGTGAATTCTACATTAATAATATATTATCGTGGTTTCTGGATATTCAATATTGTGATGCCGACTTATTGCAACTTATTACACGCGACAGATCTGATTTCTGAGACTCCACCACATTTTGAACGCAAAACAATATATTCTAATGGTATAAGTACCATTAAAGACAATCACTCTATAGAAACGAGATTGATGTGATTTTCAACTGTGGTTGAACATTTTGGACAAACTCATTGGCTAATAACGGCGGTAGGATGGAAACTTCGATGGAGACATCAGACCGACAGACAATCCCATTAAAATCAAATAGGTATTTTTATTAACATTACGTTTTGATCTAATCATAATTATACCTACTTGTTGTGGAATATATATTATGTAGGTACAATTGAATTGCTATTTATAATACACCTTGCCTTGTGAGGTTTTTGGCTATAGTTACCCAAAAATATTTTTTAATCAATATTTAATTTACACAAATGTTAGTGCATTACCTATTTGATTTATTTCTCAGACCCACGTGAGTCGTATCAAAGTTTCAATCAACAGAATCAATTTTGTGTTATTAAATTTGATATTAGAGAAAATTCACCTTCCCGCTTAGAACTGACGATGATAGGTGAACTGTTTTTTTCACATTCCTTCCCTTAAGAGGAAATTACGTACAGTAGAACCTCGATTATATGAACCCTCTATTAACTGAAAATCAATAAGCTTTGTAGTGCTTGTACGCATAATCATGTAGACATATAGTTGTGTATAATAAAATAGTATAATAATAGTTGTTGTATTATATTATAAATATCAATATAATATTATGTATGTATTTTCGTGATATGTACAAACATATTAATGTTTTCCCAGTCATAATAAAAGTTCAGTATCAGAACTTTCATGTTTCCGAATTAGGAGCGGTCCCAATCAGTTAAGATAGTCGTGATTCTACTATAGTATCAAACATCAAGTTTGAACATTGATTTTGTTTAAACATTAGATTCGTACACAAAGTATGAGCAAGTTTGTAAATTATTACAGTTTAAAAATGCTAATATAAAAAAAAAATACTGTAAAAAAATCTGATGTAAAACACAAATTATGTTTTTAACTATGTTTGATAATAGGCAATAGATCAATTCAATCTAATATTAAACACTAGATAAATTCTGCTGACTGCCAAACATTAATTTGCTATGTTGCGTTTGGCTTATAAAGGAAATAACATATTATAATGCCAATATCCCTTGATTAATTTGTTAAAAAATCAACAACTATTTTTTTCATTTCATTTTTTGAACTGATTTATTTTGCTAACAAAAAATATTATACCTACTTTTTCTTAATATTAAAAAAAAAAAAATTATTATAAGTTAAGTGTGTGAAAAAGTACAAGATTGTAACCATTTTGTTTAAAATGATTTTTAGATATCCAGATGACGATAATGAAATTGCTTTAACATCGAAAGGTTTAAAATACAAAGGAAAAAATGAACCTTACCCAAATTCGATGCAACTGTATGTATACAGTTTACCGTATTACTATTTATTTATAAACAAATTGTGTACATTATTATACAATTAAATAATACAATTAATTATTTGTTTATATAATTAAAAATACATTTCAGAGACGAGTGTACAATGGACGTATCACTGGTAGTGAACAGCCAAAAACTAAATGCCCACAAAAATGTTTTAGCTTCAAATAGTGACTATTTTGATAGAATGTTTGACAGTTATTTCAAAGAACGATTCCAAGATAAAATAGAAATAAATATAACTGATGTTAGCTTTGAAATTTTGAGTACACTTGTTCAATTTTTTTATACATCAGAAATATATATTACAGAAAATAATGTTCAGGTAATATTTATTTTGAATATTATTGTGTATTTAGTTTCATCAGTGGCGAGGCGTCATAGGAGACAAAGAGACAACGTCTCCCCACTTAGAAATTAGAATACGGGACAAATAAATAATTATTTTGTTTTATAAAATATTTACAAATGTGAATTTAATTTTATATTCAATATTTGCTAAAATCGGTTTTTTGTTGTACAGTTATGGAATTCATAAAATAGATTAGATGCGTGCGATACGGCCGTGTTTAGGAGCTGGCGATACGGATCATTTTAAATATGGTATTATACTATCTAATAGACGTTGCGATGCAACGTCTCGCAATTATGGGCACGCGAGTACAGGGGATTGCTAATGTGAGTGGGCTTTACTATCTATACTATGAGACGCATCTCGCCGTTCGTAATTACCTCAGTCCTCGATATTTATTATATCGACCATGCCATTGTGATAGGTACCTACATCGTAATTGTTTCTTAATATCTATTGTTTTATATTGTAATTTGTCCTCATGGCTGATGATTTAAGTAATACCATTTTAATTAATGCCATTTATGGTTTTTAATTTTTATATATAATATTTCATTTTGTTTTTAGTTTTCGAACATTTATTTCTTACCATATAGATAAAATAAAATTTTTTAGGGGGGGGGAGTTAGGCGTATTAGTGTTATTTTTTTCAGTGTCTCCCCAACAAAAAACCTCACGCCTTGCTACTGAGTTTCATTATTTGCTTTCCCCATAACATTTTGTCATATCAATATTATAATATATTATACTCTGGCAACAAGTGAAGTAAACCGTGCCTTAACCAAATCATATCTGGGTTTGCACATCCCTGTCCTGCACTGCTCAATTCCATGACTGATGGGTTGTTTACCAACAACCTGTCAGGCCACAATGACTAGAGTCAAAAACTTAGTCGATGTTACCGCACTGAATGTCTGAATGGGGAAAACAATGCCTTTTGATAATCACTGACGTCAGTCTGCATTTGCGAAATGGCTTACTTCTCTCGTGGGTTGGAGTATAGCTAAACATGTTCAATTGAATTTTTATTTCAGGATCTGTTGATTAGTTCCAGTATATTTTTACTAGATGAAGTCCAAACTGCATGTGTAAACTATATAAAAAAAATAATTGACGCAGAGAATTGCATAAATATGAAAGATTTTGCTAATACTCTAGGATTAAATGATCTCTATTCTGTATGCATGAATTATATAATAAATAATTTCAGGTAATTTTTATATTTATACCTACTTCTAAACAAAATTTTAATTTAAAAAAAAAATCAAATAATGCAAGTCGTTAATTCTTGAGTCGTTAATTATTTATTGTTGTTATTTTATCATAAGTGATACACCCATATTTATAATTTGTTTTTAATAACTTTGAGGCAGTATCTAATACTTTTCATGGACGTTATTTGGTCAGTGGTTAGGTGGAAGGTATGGTGTATGGAATGCATTCTAATTCAGTGGCGTCATTTGAGTTTTTGAGAGTGGAGTCAAAAGTTTTGACGGTCCCATAATCTCATAATCCCACAGTATCTCAATACAAATAGCCTTCTTACGGAATTGTATACTTATATTATACTTATACTATTATAGTCATAAATAACTTATTTTTTTAACTGACTAAATAATTAATATATATGTAGGAGAATACCTAAATGGCTTAATATATTACCTATTAACCAATTTATGAATGGCGAAAACTAGCCTATACCCGGCCTGACAGTGGCCCGCTAATGATAAGGAGGGGGGGGAATGCCTACCATGCTACCACAAATGACGCCACTGTTCTAATATATTTTTTGTAAATCACAGAAAATATTTTATGTATAAATAAAAAGTAAATTTTTAAGTTTTAAATATAGATACAATTAAAATGTGTTTATTAAATTAAAATAGAAAGTTATAATACAATTTCACAAGATATGAGAGAAGATGAGCACCTGACGTGCAGGCTCATAACTATAGTCTGTGATGACCCGCCAACTGACTATGCAGTATGCACCATTAAGAAAAATTAAAAAAAATTAAAGTTCCATGTGAAATATTTCATCTTGTCTTTGTATTATAATTTTATTGTAATTTATATTTGAATTCGTTAGTATGCAAGAAAATAATATTAATGATAATAAAGTTATTTAATATTTTTCTGTCTGTAAATTAAAGAAAAAGAAATATATTCTATGTACCAAATTTGTTAAATATGCCCGACATACATGATTTTAATATATAAATTTTTTTGTGTTTTAAAATTTCTTACAATTTAAAAATATATCTATCTTACCAGTTTTTAGATTATTTTAAAAATATATGCATTATAATTAATCCTGAGCACCAACTATAACTCTACATCCGAGTATATTTTGGTGTGATAATTATTTACTGGTTTTAAAATAGGCCTGCAAACATTTTGGCACCAATATTTGAAAAACTGAAACAACACGCTTTAAACTTATACTTATTTCATTAATTCTGACATAAAGAACATTTTTTCATTAGTGATTACTAAAAGCTTTTTATTGAAAATTGTTGTTAACTCATAATTTATATAATTATTATTTTGTGTAAAATCACATTTTATTGAAAAATAAACTAATATTATTTATTATGTTTAGACTTGTAGGTAACACTAAAGAGTTTATGAAGACTAATTATGATGAAATATTGCTATTAATCAAGAATGATGATTTATTTGCTAAAGAAGATATGGTAAATCTTTTTTAATTAAGTTATTGAATCCGTTGTAAATCTATATTATTTTAAAGGTTTATGATGTTGTTATGAATTGGATAAAATATGATCCAGGAACTAGATCCAAATACTCTTCAGAATTGTTATGGTATGTTCGGTTGCCATTAGTTCTAAATACTTACCAAGGAGTTATAAAGGTTCATGAGTATCAAGGCGCCAAAATTAATGAACTTAGTTCTTTTCGAATGGAGCATCGAAGACCATTTAGAAAAGTTAGTAGTGCCTACTTTATATATTTATTTTTTATAGGCTAAAAGTTTTGAAAAATAGAAAAGTTACCTTCAAATTTCAAACCAACATTTTAGATTTTACTATACATTCATTGGCTCTTATTCTTTTAGGGCATATTAGTGATAAGTTATTATCCATTTGAATCAACTCCAGAGTGGTATGATGCTGCGTTAGATCAATGGCAAAATTGCATGTGTGAAAATTGTGTGTGTAAAACCTTTCAATATCGCTTATTACCTCCTAGAACTTTGTGTACAGTTATTTTACTCGATGATGGTCGCTTATTTGCTGCTGGAGGTTCTAGATATGGCAATGGATTGAAATCAACATATCTATTCGATCTGAAAACAAAAAAATGGATATCCTTTATGGACATGCATTATGAACGTCTTAAACCATTTATAGTGCAACTTGGATCTTATGTTTATGCGGTAAAAATCATATTTATGTACTTTTCATAATATCTATTTATCAGTTCATCTATTATAATGTGATAAATGTGTAAATTTATAAAAAAAAAAAAATAACAATAACAATGAAATATTATACATGTATATTTTGTTAATAGATTGGCGGTTGCACTAGTGAAAAACCAGATGCCAGTGCTATAGAATGTTTTGACTTACAGAAAAAACAATGGTTTGTCATAAATTGTGAAATCGACCTAATTGAGACATTTAGAAATAATAATTATGTTGCCTGCGTTAAAGGATTAATTTACATAGTAAGATGTTTTTTATTAATCTTTTAAAAATATATATATACAAAATGTACAGTTCTTTATATAAAGCCTTGCTTATAAATTTAGATGCAGGTGCACTATAGTTGTCTTATTCTTGCACACATGGAGTATAAAACCAACCATATACCATACTTAATGAATACAATCAGTTAAAATGCTGAACTGCAGTTAAAATTAAAGCGAATAGACCATGATAAAAATGTTGGTTAGACGCCCCCACACACACTCACATAAATTGTTTACAAAAACTGTTTTTCACAAAAAAAAAAAATAACCACTTGGGCTACTGTAACAGTCATAGTTAGAAAGTAAAATTTTTTTCTTCATCTCACATATGTGTCATTTAGTTTGAACCTCCAAGTTGTACTTATTGTTATTACACTGTTGAATTGTTATTACATTGTTGAAATTAAGATATAAAAATTATAAAGAATAACATAATCTGTATTTTGTTAAAAGATTTTTTAATATTTGTTTTTCTAATATAGTTATTTATAACTATAAATAATTAAAAAATGTAATTTAATAAATACTAATAAAAAAAAAATTGTGAAATCAATGTACTCTCTATTCTGTTGATTTATGCTTTCATATAAAAAAAAAAACAAATTTTAGAACAATAACTTTTTGTACAAAAAATAATAAATAAAAATTATACCTATACATGTATTGTCTTCTTTTTCATATATAAATTTGGTATCTTCACTATGACTGAAAGCTGAAGTGGTTCATTTCTGTGCAAAATCATTTTTCTATATAGTCTTATAACCATGCAATGACAAACATTTGAATTTATTTGGGTACCATATGTCCTTTAAGTTACTTTGTATTTGTATTGAAATACAGCTTACAAATTTTGTATTTTAGATTCTTTGCGAAGCAATGAATGTATTGATTTTACAGTGATGTGGTTTTTTTTTTGTGTGTGAACACGATAAGTAGTTGAAATAATGCTTTGATTTTCAACTTCATTAAACTTGTCCGATGAAAAAGTGAATCTGTACCCTGTTCCAAATAAGAAGCCATCAAGCGGCAAAGGGCAAAACCGGTTTAGCTTCGTAAATTTGGTGTCTTCTTATATGGAACAGGGTATAGTTGGTGTATTTAGATTTCGGTAGGTCAAATCTAAAATTCCTAGTAGTTTTCAAAAGTAATTTTTACGCAAAATCGACTTTGGATTTTGGTGTAACTCTTAAATAATTGACCGACCGTAGCTACATGAAATTTTCACTGAATGTTTATATTAGCATTTTCTATACACCATAAACTATTTTTTCTAAGTGTCAATAAAATTTGTTGTGTCAAAAAGCGTGAAAATGTAATACAAGGCTCCTGATATATTGTTACAACATCAGTTGAAAAATATTAAAAATACATAAGTAAGATTTTTTTATAAGCATTTAAAGTCTGAACTTAGACAAAATTGATCAAATATTCATATATATACATAGTTATTTTTTGCATATATTTTAAGTTCTAATTTGGACGAAATTACATATATTAAAACCAAGAATTATGGTTTCAGTTAATTTGTTGTAATTTAAAAGTATTATTCATGGGTACTTGAAACTTTTAGAGTAGGTACATCATTATATTTTATACACACAATGACATAAAATTTAATTTTTTTTGCAAAAAAAATATTATAGGCTGATAAACCGTCTTCGCTCAGAATCGTTTTTTGTATTCAATAATTTTATATCATTGAATTCAAATTTAACACACACTACAGTGGCTCTTTAGACACCTAATATACAGTTACTCGCTTCCCTGCTTTTTAGTATTGTAATTTTGATGTTTCACTTTTAATTTAGATTGGAATGAATGAAGCTGGATACTATGACTCTCTTAATCACAAGTGGAAATATATTGATCCAATACCTGAGTTTAATAAAGGTTCTGCTGTTTGTACATTAAATGGCAATATTTACATTATTGGTGGGCAACGCTCGGAAAATTGTTATAAAAGTGTATGGGCATACTGTACACTAACTGAAGAATGGGTATCCTTATCTGAACTAAATTTCGCTAGATCGTTTTCTGGTAAAATTTAAAAACTTTCTTATTAAAAATATTTTATATCATAATTATTATTTTTATTTATAGGTGCTGTAGCAATGAATGGTAATATTTATGTATTTGGAGGAAAAATGATTAATACGTCCTATTCAAATTTATTTGAAATATATAATCCTCACGACAATGAATGGGTAACTTCAAATGCTTATATGAAAAAGGAACGATGTCACATTGATGCAATTGTTATTGAAAAGAATTCTGAATTGTTTAAAAAAGTGTTTGAAGAAGCTACTAATACTATTATTCATTAAAAAGTGACTGTGAGTTAAAACTCAATTAATTTTAATAAAATAATATAATTATTCAAAATTATTTAGTATTATTTAGTGAATGTTAGGCAGTGTATAGGTTATAGTTACTATTTAATTGTTAAATGAATATTATTTTACAGAAAAAAAATGATACCTTTATATTAAAATATTATCTTAGATATTGTGTTTATAGGTAAATTAATTATCTTGTATTTATAATGTCTTAACCATTCCTTTTTTGAATGTATAACAACATTTTAATTAAGCTCTTACTATGTAAACTTTAAACTATCATAAGAATTTTTTACTTTAAATATAGTTTAAAAGTAATTATTACAATATTTTTTTCGGAGCTATGTGAAATAGTCACAAATCACGATGCTTCTTGATGTAAATGTTATATGACTTATAATACTTATATTACTTCAAATATCTAATAACTATTGTGTACAATAAAAACAATAGTAAATCTATGTAATCTACATCCACTGTAAATATATTCAGTAAATTAGATTCCAACAAGTGAGATATTAGTAAAATGGTTGGATTATTATATAAGTCAGATAATACTGCAGAAACAGGACATGTAAAATTATTTTAAATAAACAAAAAAAATACAAAATTAATTGTTTAAAATAATCAAAAATAATTATTGATTTTTATTAGTAACTATTACTGATGAAACAGTTAGTAACAATACTAACTACTACAATACTACTTGTTGTTATATTTTGATTAATTCATGTATATAAATTATATTTTAAATTCAGTTTCCTACAGTATAAGACTTAGTATATAATTGTATTGTCTATACATTTTTTAAAATTAAATTTTCATTAGATTTTGTGTTTTCAATACAATTATTTAGATTTAAGTATTTAAAAATAAGCGATTCATATTTGGGCATATTACACAGAACTAGTGTAGCACTGTAGCTATTGGTGTTAAATTATAAGTCAGGCCCAAAGTTTCAATATTTATTTTCATCGTTAATTTTCCTAAACATAAACATTTTAGTATGCAATTAATAATTTATGAAACTGGTATGTTACAACTTTCAAACGATGAATATCAGAATATATAATCATTTATATATAATACGGGCCTTACAGTTAATTCTTTTTTATATAAAAATATATAACAACAATTTTCTACTATATGTCTTTATTCAATAAATATATTATCTTAAATGTGTACAAGCAGTATATTTATTTTATAATTCCAAGTATAACATTATTTATTTTATATATTTTATGGTTAGATACCTATTGTCATCCTAAAATCAACCCATACAAATTTATTTCATAAGTATTATTATATTAATTTTTAATTCATTTACTATAGTTTAAATGTTTTTGCATTGTATATTTTTATTATATTCGTGATAAAATAATATGTTTCCAATATTTCTAAACTGAATTAGTTTTAATTGAAATATTATAATAGACATAGTACCTATGTAATTTTTTATTTATTGGTTGTATACACATAATATACTCCTGTGTCTTCAGTATTTTCAACAGCTGTTATTGTATTTTTTTGTAATCAAATTATACATTTTATGTTTGAACCCACCAATACTTGAGTCAGTGGTGGTTTTAACGTTTCACCTCCCTCCTTGGGCTGTAAATATATGTAAAGATGTAGTAACTCTTATAGCCATCATGGTCATCAAACATAACATAATATTGTTATAATCAAAAGTTATTTCATGTTGGTATAAAGCTGAATTCCCACTTGCCACGACTCATATACTTGGCCAATATTTATTAATAATTCGTTTCTGGTGGCCTTCTCAATAATTAATGTTAATAATTAACATAATATTAATAAATATTAACAATTATTGTGATACAATCAAAAGTTTGGCCACTATCAGGCACGTACACAGAATAAAATTTCTTGGGGGTAAAATATATAGCAATACAAATTGTACACAGCAACATAATAAAACAATTTCTTCCTCCTTACTCATTATTTTCGATATGACAATTATTATGCTAAATATCCAAATTGTATGTATGTAATTTGTTCAGAAGAAAAAACAATAGGTACAAACATAGGAATAATAATAATATTTTTGGTGGAAATTTTGACAAAATATGAGTTCTCTCATATTATGGAATGATACAGTTCTCACACATGCGTAGTTATTTAGTAATCACCTCAATCATTCAACTGTAATACTATTTATAAACTTGTATTTCATACCCGACGTTTGAAGTTCAAATTTTTCCAAGATCGGATATTCACTCGATTTCTCATTTAACGATTTTCTATTTGTTAATATTTAACTGCGTGTCTATACGTTGTTTGTTGTCGAATACTCGTATAACGATTACTATATACTGAAATACCTACTGAACAGAAAAATCTTTACTGAATGGAAAATTAAAACAGATATTTATAGGGTTATACAAATACGTGTGCGACACCATTTTAGTCGCAATCACTGTCAGGTTTAATGGTAACGATTCATATATTCAGTTCATCAATAAACGAAAAAACAAATTTGACAATGTAATGACTAAATAAAATCATTTTTAAAAGAAGAATAAAATTTATTATTACTATTTAATTTGGATATTATTACGGATTAATGCGACGAGGACCGAGGGTTGGGTTGACGTCATAATATATTATATTAATGTTCTTTTTTATTATTTAATATTTTAAGAAATATTTACTATCTATATTATGACTATATATTCCATAGTAATATGTACAATAGTCAATAAGTTAGGGGTTAGAAGGCTGATGTTATACAAGACTAGACGACGTGAGTGAAGACGGGTGTCCAATTACACTCAATAGTGGGTATTTAGTGAGCATTAATGTGTATTGATATTAATATTATTATTTAGTATTAATATTAGTATTTAGATGTATGTAATTAGACCATGCTGTGTTATTTATTTGGCACGGGGGAGTTTTTCAATGATAGTAGTAACAAAGAGATTAGAAGACTTATGGGATTTTAATTTGTTGAGAAAAAGAGGATGATTTAAGTCTGAAATCTACGTTTGGGAAGTGTTGATCATTATAATTGTTGGATTTGGTATTGCATTAGCATTTAGTACATAAGTGGTTTGGTCGAATTTGGAGTAGTGTTTATACATGCTCTACGTTTAGTGTTTACACTTTTGACTGGGGACGGGGGCAGGTAAGTTGTGTAATTTGTTTCGATGAATATGGATTGAATTTTTTTAGTAATGTAAAATATCCGTTTTCATTTCGTGGAATGGTCATCTTTTCATGAAAATTTTGATTTCATGAAGTGACTACGAAATATAGTATAGTACGAAATATAGTCGGCTCGACCGCTGATTGAGCGGCTCTCTCATACAAAATGCATTCAACATACATAATACTTACATATTAAAATATTAAATCATTGTAAATTGATCCATTGCAATACCGAACGGCGGGTACAAGTATTATATATTATATATGAGCTTACCTATATAATTGATAGGTAATATAGGTAGTGAGGTACCCAGGCATGGATCGGAGGGGGGGTGGTAGGTATGGAGCCAACAATTTCGGAGTCTTATGTCATTTTCGATAATTGGTTTTCTATGAGAAACTTTTAAAGGTACCTACAGGCTACAAGTATTTTTAAAATGCAACCTATGCATATATAATTTATATTATGGATTTTTGTTAGTTTTGTACATGGTATACCAAAGTACTCGTCCGAATGTAATAATTGTGGTAAAATAAATAACATTTTTGATTTTATGTATAAATAAAATAGCAAATGTTAGCAATAATTTTGTATACAAATATATAAGTGTTTAATCCAATAGGAAAACCTAATAAGCCAGTATTTTAAAGTCCGATTAAAAATTAAGCTTACACCTTGAAAAATCCTTTAAAAATCCTTTAAAATAATAAAAATAAAACTAAGTAGTAGAAATTATAAAAAATTGATAGGTAATTAAGGGTTTTTTTGTATTTTATTTCAAATCAACAATATTGTTGTTTGTATTCAAATATTAATACATGGTTTCTCCAACGGATCTGATTGTCAATTCACATACCTAAATGGGGAAACAAAAATCAATTTCAATTAATTAATATTATAGTTTTTAAAAAATAAAATTTTGTTCACTAAAATGTATAATTAGGTACCTACTTGAACATTTTTCGGTGTTCCTAAAATGTAAAGTGTGGCATTAGCAATATCTTCAGTTTCTAGATATGCCATATTGGGGATTGATTTTAATTGTTGTTCTGTCGACTCTTTAATTGTCACCCCTGGACTTAAACTCTAAAATAAACCATTTAATTGGTCGTTAGTAAAAGGCCCACATTTGTTCACTCTTAAATATTGAGTTTAAATTGTTACGGTCAATACATTATTAGTGTAATAATCACATTATCTCAATTACCAATAAAATTAAAATTAGATTAGTAACTTGGTCTACATACCGTTATTTTAATTTTACTCCCCTCGTTAACCAGCATCCTTCTAATACTGTCCGTTGTTAATGTTATACAGTGTTTGCTGGCGTTATGAATAAGTGCTTTTATTGGTTCAGCCCTATAATGACCTGCCACGCTGAATCACAAAATTATTTTAGTTCTTTATTTTTGTAAAAAATTAAATATGTATTGAAAATTGCATGTTACTTCTTGTGTATTTACTATTTAAACCAATCTCTATTTTTCTATAGGAGGTTTGTTCAATTAATGTACATTATACTATTTATACTAAACAAGCGGAGTTCTTAGAAATTATCAATTGGGAGGGAGGAGGGGGCTTAATAATTTGAACTTTTAAGTTATAGATAGGTATGCTAATAAATATCTATTGAATGAAATTATTATTTAGACACAATTTAATAACTTATAAACCCTAACCATTTACCTATTTATATTGATAATGTGCCCATCGTCAATACCCTTAAACTTCATCTCGTTTATCACTTCTTTAGTGAAAATACATCCGGCCAAATAATTTGTCTCCATAATCATTTTCCCGTGATCCATCGATTCATCTGAAATCGTTTGTTTGGTATTATTTTGGCATTCAAATGATTTAAGCCTTATAAAGACTAATTTATGATGGTCATTAGCAGTTAGCTGCACGAATGGCGATTTAAATTACTATTGTCGAGGTTGGTATAGATACCTATTAGTTGTATTTATGCAATCAATGAGTATATTTATTTTATTTATACATTATATCTACATTCTACATGAACATCTTAAATCGTTACCAGTCGGTTCCTATACTTACTAAAATATGATCGAGAGGAATGCTGTTGGAAAACCTAACAGACTGTGCACGGGGACTAATGTATTTCCATACGGCGTGTTTCCGCTCAGAATCGTGTTTCGTATGCACAATTATATCGAATTCCAATTTAATACACTGATCTACTCTTAGATCATATTATAATTTACTATACCTACTATAGTATATAGCCTACTACAGCAGAGTGACTTTCTCGTTTTTTATAATTGATAATAAATTAAATATATTGGTTCTTTAGATTAGAGGTTTTTTAAATTTCTGGGTAACCGGGTATGTACTTTTTTCCCATCGCCTCTTCTAAGTTCTAAGTCCAAATTAGATTTAATACTGCATCATTACAACAATTGTATAGCAAGTGGCTGTAGTTAGGCACCTCAGGGGCGTACCCAAGAAGGGGGGTCTGGTCTGGAGCCCCCCATTGGTTGACAGAATTCAACATTTTTAAAGTACAAACCACTGATGTATAGTTTTACATTATTTATACATTATACATAATTTGTTAAAAAAATTTGAACCCCCTATTGAAAAATTTCTGTGTACGCTATCTCCAACCTAGCTACTGACAAATATTGAGATAATAATATTAACATATTTCAGTAATTACCTTTATTTATTATTATTAATATTAATATCACAGAATAGATTAAATCAGAAGGGACACTTTAAATGTAAACAAAAATGTGACGGCCATGTTGGCGTTGGCTACTTTATCAATTTAGTGTTATCAGGTAAACAACTGGTATCATAATTCATGATTTAAGGTTATTAAAAACCACGAACTAAGATACTATGGACTGGAAACGAAAATCAAAACAGCGGCCCAGTTTTGTTACGGACTTTTTTTGGTGGGGGAAATTAACCGATTGTGCTGTAGTCTGGTGGTGATTATCATAATTCATAAGCTATTAATGTGTAAACACAGTTAATACTTAAACACCATTAAATACCTGGATAATCTATTATACTCGGACCACCTGAACTGAACATAGAGCCTTAGAATCAAATAGATCAATTGAACATTGTATTTTCTCATTTATTGAATTTGTTACATTTTTTATTCCTAAACATTGTTCTGTAATTGTGTTATCTTTTACAAAATACATAATTTTTTGATCTTCAGTAATTACAATTTGTTTTTCTATTATAACTTTAACAGATTCCTCAGTCCTCTCATATTTTACTTTAAAATATGTTAAAACAACTTCATCATCATGTTTATACCACCCTTTTGGTAAAATGATATTATCTTGAATATTTTTCAAATTTGCAGATAAATTCTATTTAATTAAATTTAACCATTATAAACAAACAAATAATTAAATATATGTGACTATGCTATTTTAGTGTTTTATAATGTTGGAAAAAATGTGATCAAGATTTTTAAATATAAATATAATTTTTTTGTATACTGTATCTTGGTATCTTAATTTATACATATAGGTATATATATACCCTTTCAAATTTAAATAATATTACATAATTCAATTGCTGAATACTACTATTTTTAATCCATGCCATAGCTTACCTCAATTACAGAAAAATCACATTCATTATGTTTTTCAACATTTTGCTGAAGAAGTTGAGGAATAGCACCTTTAACTAAACTAAATCTAGCTCTATTTGGAAAATTTATGTCCTAAATTTATTAAGTTAATAGTTTATATTTCTTTCAATTGAAGAAATTTTTAAAAACCCAATTATTAAATGTATACATACTTTAACTTCGGTAGCATAATTTTTTATTATATCTTTAGGAAGAAAATGTTTTTCACAAACAAATTTAATTTTAGTGTCATGACCATTGATTGTTGATACAATCTTAGTCCAAGTATCTACAGATGCTTTAGGAACACCAAAAAATGCACACTCGCCGTCAAAGCTCTTGCAATTAATAATTGAACATTTTCTTGACATTTTAAAAATTAAAGTAGTAAGTTGCCTATGTACCTAGTACCTACGATTGTATGACTTGCGTATTATGCAACTGTGGCAACTGTGCAAGGTAAGTGAAATACAATGAATCAAATTCTATTACATACTTGATGTATTGTGTTAATTGTATTGGCATGATGTTACATGATAGAACAAGATTTATGTTTAGATTATTTTTAGGTTTATAATAAGTATATCTAAAGTTCATAGTATTCACCACCAGGGTACAGCAGAGTCGGTTAATTTCCCCCACCATAAAATTTCCGTAACAAAAACTGGCCGCACTCCTATCAACCGATTATCATGTCGTTTCCAGTCCATAGTATCTTAGTTCGTGTAAAAACTTAGTAAGAGCATTTGTTACACGTTTTTTACTTTTAGTACGCGTACTGCCTTTTAACTGTTCTCTTGTTGTCTGTGCCTTTGTGAATAATATTGTACATTTTGTTTGTATATCTACATAATATAACAATGTCGAGCCGAAAGAGTGGTTATTCGTTTAAATGCATTGTGAAATCGTGCGGAGAACTGAAAATTCAAAAAGAATCAGTTAGTTTTTTTTCTTTTCCCAAAGATCCTGCTCGGTAAGTATTTTATATTATAATTTACGAGATAATGTTGTTAATTATCAAACAATTCAATGGCACTTGTTAAATATATAACATAATATTACACAGTTGCACAATATACCAAATGTTTTAAGTCTAGTAAACTATGCAGTGCACTTACAATATGTAACAAGAACCAAGTCAATTGTGTTTTTTAGTACAAATAAATCATTTTTTTATTACACTTTTAGATGTAAAATTTGGTTAGAACGATGTCAACTGCCAGCTGACATTCTACAGCAAAAAAATATTAAATTATGTGGAAAACATTTTGAAAAAAATATGTTTTTAAACTTTTTGGAGAACAGGTTAAAACCAGATGCTATACCTACACTATTTCCAGGTACGTAAGAACTAATATGACTTTTAGTAGCAGTCATTTTCTAATCACCTTTTATTTTTATTTATATTCAGATGAAAAAGATAGTGACAAAGTTGGAATCTGTACCACTTTAACTAAAAATGTGTCTTGTGGCTCAAATAGTCCACCAAAATATACTACTGAAACGAATAGTAGCAATGAAGTTTTGGCTATTCCATTCTCATTAGTATCATATCTCATTAGTATCATTTAATTATTTTAATATGGCAGATATTATTTTGGTCAAATATATTAATTTATGTTTTATTTTTCAGAAATATTGCACAGTCTGCTTCTGCTTCTCCGGCTTCGCTTTATTCCATGCAAGTGGGATTAACTACTCTTATTTTTGCTCTACATGCCATTTTATTCCTGCAATAACCTACCCTTTTTATCTTTTTCTTTCTTAATCTATTCTCTTATTTTTTACCTATATTCTTCCTGTATCTTTCTCCAATATTCAAGCTTGCCTTCAAACAATTGTGATCTATTAGTTTTCATAACTACATAAGTTGCATTTTAGCTTCTAATAAATACAATATATATTTGATTTCATAAAACGTGTATTTTTTTCCACTATGTATTTAATATGAATACCTACTCAAATCATATATTTGATTTATACTAATCTTATGCAGTTGCTAATTTTTAAATTAAGCATTTTAAATTATTAGTAAGTAATTTGAAAAAAACTAGTTTGATCTATACATTTTTGGAAAAAAATTGTATTTAACATTTTGTTTTTCTGATATGGTTACACTGTTTAGCCAACGGGAACATGGCCGCCACGTTTTTGAGTATTGGGTATCTTTACCATGTTAATTTTTATCAGTGTCCAGGCCCTGTTAATATCACACTTTACCCTTATGCCAATACCTAAGACTAACCTAGACTACCTAAGCTAATAGTGAAATTGGGCTAAAAGTTATGCACCATCTAAACCTTTTTTTATAGAAGGCCCTTTACGTATATGCTATAATAATACAATGTTTATCAAATATAAGTTCTGTTGTTCAATGGATTCTAATTTTAAATGGTAATTTAATAGGCTTTTAAATATTACCAACTAGTTCAGTTTCATCGTAGACTCCAGCATTGTTTATCAACACGTCTATACTTCCACAGGTAGTTACGGTCCACTGAATGCATTCGGTTATGTGTTTCTCATTTCTGATATCAAATGATTTGTAATAGAACTTCCCTCGATAACTATCGACTTCTTCGCTTAGTTTCTACAAAAAACGTCGGGTAATAAAAAATAAACAATGTTAGGGTACTCATTACAACATCACTTAGGTTATAGGTAATACTTATTAATTTACCTAATAATATTATACATTTAGGTTTAGTCCCCTCAAATACCTTATAAGTTATAACACTTATTTCATGTAAAACTTATTATATATTATTATTATTATACACATACATGTTGTTTATAACATTTTCAAGTTAGACAAATATTAATATTTTATAGTATGGGTATAATATTGTCATATTGGAACGATTTTTCATTAGGCACCTACTAACCTGTATAATAATGATACCTAATTATAATTTACACGGGATCCTATTTTAATATATTTTTGGATGTTTAGAGTTTTTATTCATGGTAAACATGGAAATCTTTGAAATAAGAAGGTACCTAGTTTTGTTTTATTAAAAAATTTTATCAATTTTTCATTTTTGGCACTATAGAAATATTTTATTTGATCCCTCATTATTATTATGTATTATCAATATTATCTGTAATTTGTGTGAAAACTATCAATTATTTATTCAAATATAAACTATTGAACTTCATGTCATAATCGATAGTTATTAGTTATCAGTTTATCACCTACATAATATTATTATTGAGTACAATATTTTATATTTATATTATATACCTGTTGCGACGCACATAAAGCACCCGCGCATGTGCGCACAACGCAATCAGGTTGTTCGCCTCAACTGCTCCGGGTACCGACGACTAAACCGAGAGCTCTTCACCTACGGTCTACCCTTTCACGACTCCCGCATGTTCGCTTGATATATAACGAGGCCCTAACACTACTCTATTATATAAAATATAATTTTCAATTTTTTTTAGAATTTTGCAGGAAAATTTGAATATCAGCACCGACACCCTTAATCCGTTTGGCACGACCACGCCACCCTGTTCTCGAGACAAATAATCCGTCTATTTCTATAAGTCTATGTATTTAGTCAACGAATTTGCCAATTAAATTATTTGAATAATTAGTTTGTACCTATATACCATTGATTATCGAGTATTTTTCAATAATTGGTAGTATATGTACAAATAAGGCCGTAGCGGGAACAAATTTTCGGTGTTGGGTGGGGGGGTTAAATCAAATAATATTTTCATTGTAGGTAATTTAAAAAAAACAACTACCTAACACTTATTTTAAACAAAAAAAAACTGATATTTTACTATATCAATACATCATAATTGGCCACATCATGGTAAATTAAAATAATTAAGTTACTTACATAAATTAAATGTACTAACTATAAAATATTTCGGGGAGGGGGGGGGTAAAACCCCCAAAACCCCTCCTCATATACGGCCTTGTGTACAAACTACAAATTTAATATTATTTTATTATATTTTAGAGTTGCACGTGACAAAATAAATGAGTATGTCAGCTGCTATAATCCAAGTTTACAACAGATTCCGCGCAAATATGGCTGCCGGCGTTCGCCTCTTCTCATTGGACTACATGTAATTGTAGTTGTCATCAAAATCGGGAAATCTGTATCAGTCTCGTTAACATCATATTCAGGCGTGTTGTGTACATTTGTGTCTTTATAAGGATTAAGGATTTAATAAATGGTTTGTTTGGTTTAAGGGATGAGTGGGAAAAAATTGTTGGATGTTAGTTTTCAAATTAATTCTAAAGTATGCAGTTACCACTTCAAGCAAGATAGGATGTAGTTGATACTTGGGAATCTGGTGCTGGATTTAAATAATAATTGTATTGGAAAAAATGATTTTTTAACTTCAAATGCTGCGAAGGTATCTATTGTATGAAAAATAAATTGCGTATGTATTGATATCTAAATTTAACCAAGATTGTTTGGAAGTAAATATTATTTAAATGAATTAATAAAATGGACATACTAACATTATTTTGATTCTAGATAATTTTATCATTAAACCTAATATTTATTTTACACACATTTTTTTTTAATTATACGACAAGTACAGGCTGGTCCAAATGACCATCCTTCTTGTTCTTCTTTCCTTCATCTTAATAGAATGCTTTCAGTATTTTCATCCTCCTAAAAGTGGGAATTGTATGATAGATATTTGAAGTCTTGAAGGTAAATACAATTGAAATTCAAAGTAAAAACTAATTTAAATAAACTAATATAGTAATTTTTTTTGTATACCTATTGTATAATTATAAATATTTTCAGATAATGCTCCTATTATGGCAATAGCGGATTTATAACAGATTATTAAAGACCCAGCTAACACTTCAATAAGAGAAGAACAAATTGAGAAGCTAAAAGAAAAATTGAATACTATTTCAGATGAAGGATTTTTGGATGTCGATAACATTTTTCAAGAACAGACTATTCTGATTCTACTGTTATCCTGTTTTCGACTGTGTATAGTATATTATTTAATATTTAGCGTGGTATGTTTTTATATAAGTAAAAAACGAACTTTAAATAAATAATTATTTATTAACATAGTTCTTACATTTTGTTTAATTTTTCAGATATATGACCAAGCGATTAATAGCGTAGACTAAATGTCAAGTATGTGCATCTAGTTTCAAAAATCTGAATACGACAACTTACGATACTAATGCAGATTTAATAATGGCTAAAAGTAGAGGATATCTTTCTCATCCTAACAGCAATCTATTCACAATAATAAAATCACTAGAATTGTCTTTCACTAAATTTAAAGACTCTTCAAATGTATTTGAAGGGGCTTTTGAAGATTTTTTAAAAATGAAAATGTCTTTTAAATTGAATTATGAAGAACACAAACAGTGTTATCAGATAAATATATACATTATACACACATTATACAAAATACCTTATAATGAGAATGAGCTAATAGGTACACATACATCCAAAATAATAAAAAAACTAAACACAACCAAAAAGAAATTGTCAAAATTAGACATAAGATATTCAATATGTTAATTATACACTATAGCTATAGGTAATTATATTATTATTATTATACATTTTTGTTATCTTTATTATTTGTATTCTAGGATATTGTTTGTATTAAAACTATTGTAATTATTTAATTAGAATCCAATAGTGGATAACATTTATAAACATTTGAGTAATTTAACCATATAGGTACATATACTATAACTCGCATAATACCAATACCATTATGTCGTATGATTTAAATAGTCGTGCGAGTTACGAGTTTACGACACTATTTTGGTCTCATATTATGTCGCTGCCATAGTAAAAAAGTGAGGTTCACTGTACCTACTGGCTTTCTTATCACAAGTCGATGGGCAACCATACTATCTTAAATCATGGTTAAAATCCGCGATTTCTATATAGTACTATAGATAGCGAACTCCTACCGTGAATTGAAGCTTCTAGGTCGGTTGGCCATTGTATGGTATTGTATATGGCAAATAAGATTATTTATGATTTATCCTATATTGAATTTTATTATTTCTGAACCTATTGCTTTTTAAAAAAAATATATTTTATATAAATCATTTCACATTTACTATTTTATTTTACGACTAAAAACGATGTTATTCCTAAATTCCTAATACATTATGTGTATGAATGAAACGTTTTGCCAACCGACAAAAGGTGTCCCGTCCACAGCTGATCTTCACTTGTAGCAATTATATAGGAGTTCTTTATCAGCTAGTGTAGTATAAAAGTCGGTGTTAAAATCATGAACTGGGAACAACTAATATTCTTGGTTCATGGTTAAAATATATATGTGTGATACTGATACACAGATTTTTATACTACACTATTATATAGACATTTGTGTACCGAAACAATAACAATTAATAATAGGCGAACGACATATGCCATTTTGTGCGTATCACAAAGTTGTTGACATACCTATTTATTTTGTCGTGGTAATGCACTATATTATAATTAGTGCTCATCACTTTTTATCGCGTCACACCAGCATGTGTTGTCTCCGTCAGCATAATGCGTTCAACACACCGTTGACCAAATGTCAATAGTAAAGTTCAATTTTATGTCGTTAACTTAAATAGAGTAAACTTTAAAGTAATGACATTATCTGTATTCTCTCGTCGGTGTCATACAGTATTTTAATTTTTAAGTGAGTTATAGGTATGCATTTTTAAATATTAATTTTAACGGACAGTTTGTATAAGACTGTCGACGGATCACGGAGACAACACACGCGGGTGTAACGTTCTCTTTAGGCAGGCACTTACCTTCAAGAGATCTTCTCGTCTGGCGATACCGACGACGACCATACCACTTTTCAGCAGGGCTACGGTAATGGCTTTTCCTATGCCGCTACTCACGCCGGTCACGATGGCTACTCTATTGCTCCACCTTTCCATATTGGCAAAAACGTTTATAGGCCAAATACTGAAACACCTATGCAAATATGTATACCTACTGGCTACTACCTAGGTATAATATTATGTATTTTACCTGACCTCACAGACTTCGACTCGTCGATATAGGATATTATGTGTATACAGCCAAATATAGGTCAGTACCTGCCAACTTTATAGGTAGGTTTCTAAAAAAACTTAATAATTAGTTAACGTACTATTATTATCATGCGCACTACGCGCGGTTCACAAATTATGTTTAAACTACGTGTAAAGACAGTTATCGAATCGCTGAAATTCGCGTGTTACCACTACTGAAATATATAGTGCTTATATTATATGTTACTAAAGATTATTTTTGTAGGTCAACACTCGTAATCCGTATAAAATATAGGTAGACCGTAGGCACTATAGGTAGAAAGTTAGGTATGCACCATGCGCCCATGCCGTTCCTACTTTCCTAGCATGCTACATGTAGCTACAACTAATGAATTTATTAATCAGCTTTAGTCGTGACTCACGGTAGGAGATATACCGTATATGCGGTATGCCTATCATTGCTACCAATATTATTTTTCGTTATGCTAAATTCGATCGGAATTCGGAATTACTAGCTTAACTCCGTACATGTTAAGAGGATGTCAGCGCACTCGGACCTATGTGCAACACAGACAAAACGAATTTATGCGGAATCGTTTTTTTTTAAGTTTTTGAGTAATCTTAGAGTAAAATCACCTAGTAGAGTAGTGGACCAATATTTGGCGGGGTAACCGTGTACCACTCCACTCCACTTGTTAAATCTTTAAATGCTTAATACTCATAAACTATATTCGTCCTAAATTCTATTTTTATGTATCGAAATACTTAGACAAATATTCTGCTTTGGAATATGAAATTAAAACTGTATGTTGTCGTTCAAAAAAGTAAAACTTAAAAGAATATTGATGATAAAAAATAATAAAACAAGGAAACAATTTTTTTTCAAAAACATTTACACTTTGAAAGTGTTTACTGTCCATAGATAAATAATCACCCGGTATATAGAATACCGAATAAGTGTTTTTTTATTGCACAATATCCATAATATGTATGAAAACTATATTATGTAGCTTTAAATAAAATATTAAGCTAGAAGTTACATTTTAGTATCAGCCGTAGGATTAATCTGAATTATCAATTCATAGAACCTTTTCCAAAAGTATTACTATTTAAATGTTACGTAACTATATATTTAAAAATATGCATAGATAAAATAGTTAAGTGTTTACTGATAATTAATAATTTAACTAATAATAGCTAGTTGGTTGTACTAATGTATACTTTAATAGACCAGCATAATATTTGTAATTTAACTAGATAATTTACTATAATTTAGGTACTTAAAATCATATAGCCTAAGCTAATAGAGTTAGCTCTATATGATTTCGTATTTTTATAAATTGGATACTGACAGTTTATAAATTATAATAACTAATAACCGATACCAACATTATAAAATTAATAATTCTGTTATTGGTTAGATCTGTTGAGTTTGAACACAATAAGAATATTGCTTCATGAGAAATCAATTGAATTCCAATGTTATAAAAATTTGAACTTTAAACGTTCATAAAAATTTAATTTGACTTTCAGGTAGAGATTTTTTTTGAAAAAAATAGGAATACTTAAGGGAAATCTCGAATGAAATTTTCAAATCTTACATTTAAAAAGAAAAAGGGAGTCAAGTGGATGTTGCTCTGCTGTACAGTAGGTTACAAGTAGATCACTGTATAATGGATGGTATTAAATTTGAATTCAATGATATATCATTGTATACGAAAAACGATTCTGAGCGGGGACGGTATGTCAGTCTAGGATATTTGAAATTATATTGATATTGTTATTTTACGGTAGCTGTTAAGTTGAATTTATATTATTCATATTATTTAATTATTAACATAAAATTATCAGTGATGCTAGAAAAATATTATAATATATACTTGTACTCGTTAGAATTGATTTTAATATGTAATTTCGTCTAAATTGGAATTTAAAATGTCTATAAAAAATAACTGTGTTTATATATTTTTTAGATTTTTTGATTACAGTATGTACTATTTATTAGAATCATTATTTTAAATTTTAATCCTTAGTTATAAAAACTGACCATTTTATAATTGTTTAATTACAATAATTTATAATTTTTGAGATTTTGATGTATTTGGTCAAAATTCGAACTTTAAATGCTTTATAAAAAAAAATTGTGCCCATGTATTTTTAATATTTTTTAACTGATATTGTATTAATATATCAGGAGCCTTGTATTAAATTTTTACACTTTTTGGCCCAACAGATAAAACTTTATTGATATTTATTGAAAAAAAAACTAAAAAAATTGAAAACTGAAAATGTCCGTAAACAGCTCAAAAAGATTCAAAATATATTCAAAATTAGATGGTGTATAGAAAATGCTTATATAAACATTCAGTGAAATTTTCATGCATCTACAGTTATTCGTTTTTGAATTGCAACAAAATAAGAAAATCGCTACATGAGAAATCGAGTGAATATTTAATCTTGTAAAAATTTAAACTTAAAATGCTCATAAAAATTTATTATGACTTGCTTATAAATTTTTTTTTATTGATAAAATTAGGCAAACTTATAAGGATTCTTGTATCACATTTTCAAACCTTAGATAATCAGTAAACATTTTATAAATATACGGTCATATTTGTTTTAGTGTTACACCAAAAACCAAAATCGATTTTGTCGAAAATTGGTTTTCCGTAAAAATTCTCGTTTTTCCTTAATTTTCATTTTGTTTTTTCCTGTGCTTCTGAAAACTATTTAGAATTTACTTTTATCCCCCAAAGTACCAACTAAATTTATTTTCCTATCAGAGAAGATACTGTTGAAGAAAATCTAAGTATTTATACTGTCCTAAAAGGAGATGACAGACACAAAAAAAACCTTACATCATTGTAAAATCAATACATTCATCTCTCTGCTCAGAATCTAAAAACCAAATTTTTGGGCTTTATCCATTCAAAAAATAAAAGATGCCTAGAAAAAAGTGACAACTTTCTCAACAGACATCCAGCGATGAAGCCCAAAAGATGAAGGATATATATTTTCAAAAATTAAATTTGATTTCATATACGAGTTCGTCAAAATTTATGTTTGACCAACTCCTAATTAGTATTACGTAGTTAAATGGTATTATAGAATATTATATAGCTAACAGTTTATTTTAATATCGTTATCTGTTATGTACTAAATTTTTAATAGGTTCTTAATAATAATTAATAAATAATAAGAGTAAGTGTAGTCATTAAGTATAAGGTAAGGTACCTACTGCAGTGATTGGGCAATGGGACTTCCAGGGACTTATCCCCCTCGGGCCCCTCTTCCACCCCAGCACAGCAAAATTTCACTTGTCGCGTTTGACGTTTATTACTTAATATAGTTTGTAAATTTGGAATTATTTTATTATTCTATTTAAATTTAATTATTATCATATACTTGAGTTTAATAGGTAGTTACAAATTTAAAACTACAATAGGTCTTATTTATGATATGGTAACCAGCATAATATTTAAGACATTGATAGAGCTGTGGAATGTGAATATGGAAATTAAGTTGCTATTTGCTTTTAAATATTTAATTGCATATTTATATAAAATAATTCCTCTTAAAATTCGATTATATCTTCACAAATGAGTACGGTAATTACCAATTATAAGTACGCAATTTCTTAACGTTTAAAATACATAACCCCTACGTTAGAAACCAAAATAAAAACTGTGCTCTAATAAAAATAAAATTGTAGGTATATAGGTGTATAACATTATAGTTAATATTCTTTTTTTTTATTCAAGTAACAAAAATAGTAATTTGTATTACTTATGTTAGTATTAGGTACTATTTTTATTGCTTTTAGTAATTTTAACCTATGCGTTATAACTAATAACTAATAAGTAATAACTATATAAACTTAAATCACAACTTAAAAGTAACTTAGATCTAATACTAGAGAATTCAGTTATTTTTATTTTTCAAGTCTGTATTGTAAAGCCATTCTCTTAAATGTTTTGTCCGATTGTATGCTATTTGTTTTGGTGTTAGTGCTTGATAAATATTGGTAAACTTGTATTCATCGGAAACTAAAAAAATATATATACTGTGAATTAAATATCATGAAAATATTTAGTTTATTTTTTGAAGATAGAAAAGAAAAAAAAATTGCAATTCAATACTTGAATAGTAATAATTATTTAAGAATGCACGACTGCGAGGTGACCGTCACTTGCCAGTAATAATTTTGATTAAATATTCAGTGTTAAATGACGGATTTTTATTATCAAAACGCACTAAGCGAGATATTGGTGATTTATTTAATCTTATAAAGCTAATTTGACGAGGAAAATAATAGTTTATACAGTAGGTATATAGGATAAATTTTATTAGTAGGTATACCTAAACTGAGCATCAATTTTAAAATATTTATAGATACGCCATACAAGTAAACTTGGTGCTAATTATTATACTTATATATACAAATCATTTAATAATATTTTGAAGACACTGCGATAAGGGAACAATTTATCATTACTTAACTTCAAAAATTGAAATCGCAAAGATCGCATAGATTACGAGTAGACTAGAAATAGGGCAGATACAATTAAGTAAGTACCTTTGTTTATTTTTATTTGTAAATATATCGATAGTAATAGTTATAGCCTATAATATAGGTTATAAGTGTGAGCCTAGTAGCGGCTTTAGCGAAATAAAAATAAAAATATATTATGATTTAAGAGACACTACTCGTGCATTAACTAACCGTCTTATACACTTACGACATAGCAAATTGGTTTTCACTAGTTTGAATAGAGTACTGTTAGTTTTAATATTAGAGTGAATTGAGATATTATCAAACTTTAAGGTAAGATCATTTTCTGTGCTTAAGCGTCAACTTTTATTCGATATTTTAATTTGCAAGCGAGATATGAACATTTTTCATTTGTGATATTTTACATACCCATTTCTTGCTTGAAAATGAAAATATCGAAAATATCGGCAATGCTTAAGCGGAGATAATCTTTTTACTTAAAAGTTTGATAATAGGTCAATTCACTTTAATATGAAAACTCAAATACAGCACACTATTGAAACTATAGTGAAAGAAAATATGCCATGTCATCCGTTTGTAAGACGGAGGCGACAAATGCATGAGTAGGGTCCTCTTAAAATGATTGGAATTTTTAACCATACTTTCATGAAACGTATTTTGTGCTTAATTTGCAATTAGCACACTATTTTTACAAAATATGAATGTACCTGCGTCGTAAGATCGATCATAGTAAAGATATAAAAATGCTTACAAATTTTAGTACAATTCATTATTAGAATAATATGCTGAGTTATTTTGGCTGGATCCGAGTTGGGTCCGAAAATAATTAGATAAAGTTCTAAATAATTGTGTCCGGGCGAATAAAATATTTTTTATAATATATGACGTACTAATATACTAATATATAGGTACTTTCCTGAATTTAGTACAAGTGTTGCTTATATAAAAAAAATCAGCTTATATTTTTTGGACAGATTACTGCCCTTAGTGTGTTAAAATGGGAAGGAAAATGTTATTTTGAACGGTATGAAAGTTTACATACCTATATACCTATGGCGTTTTAGTTTTAATCAATAATAAATATAAAAGTACTATAGCTTACTATTAGTATTATTAGGAATATGATTGATGACATTCTCGTGCTGGACATAGTTGAACTTATCGATTAAACGACATATATTTTGTTCTGCAGCCTTAACTTTTAATTCTTGCTGATAAAAAAATGTAATTAATTTAATTTGTGTAAGGTAAAAAGTCGATTAAAATCATTACCTGACTTAAAATATGTAATGGACTGTAATTAAGTTGTTGAGAATATGGTGCCAAGTAGTTGGAACATAGATCTTCGGACATCTTTGCTTGACGCAAATAATTAGCGTATTGTGTGTTAGCATCTTGTAAACACGCTATAGTATTTATTAGGTTTATAATAATAATTATTAAATACTATTGAGGTAATGAGGTGTAAGTCATTATAATCTAAATGTATAATAAAGTACAAACCATATGGATTATTAAATATAGAATGCCTACTTGAAGACTCGGCAGGATACGTATATTCTTTTAGACTTGGTGTTATATATGTATTAGTTATATTCTCGGTTTGACACGAAACTGAACATTTGTTTGGGCATAAATCCGAGTACTGTTCTGTAAAACAAAATTATAATACTCACCATGTTAAATTAATTTTAATAACTTTTTATTTGGTATTTACATTCCCGAGAAGAGTTTACAAATGTATATAATACTAGCTGATCTCGTGCACTTCGTTGCCCGTTAAAAATACCAACTCTATATGATTAACAATTTGTGTTAAATTATGTAAAAAATGTCAACTCTTCAAATAATTGTGATTGTTCAACTTCTTTTGGGTGTAACTCAGTTATATGTTATAATGTAATATAAATATAATATAATGCAACGCATAATTGCATTAAAATGCAACTCGCAGCCACCTTTTTTAAATTATCCAGCTATATTACTCAGGGATAATGCAGCATTCAAACGATGAAAGAATTTTTGAAATCAGTACAGTAGTTTTTGAGTTTATTCGTTACAAACATCCAAATCTTCCCTCTTTACAATATTAGAATAGATATAGATTATACCAACAAAAATACTCATCGTAATTTTTTCAAAATGTAGACCTAACCTATGTTTCTTAAAGTCATATAAATTTCACAATTACGAGATAGTATATACTTACCAACATTTTCAATACTAGTTGAAAACTATTGAAAACTATGTATATAGAAACTTAATTTATTTATCAAAATTTAATATAAAAATGGTAAATAAATAAAATAAAAAAGTTAAGTATACCAACAATGTATTAAATATCTATAATATCTATAATAAATCAATAGTAATAAAGCATGATTTATATAAAAGATTCTATTAGGCATCCATGATTATCTCTCACTATAGAATAAAACCAAAATGTACCTACAACAGTTGTTTGAATATTTTAAATGTTTTAACTTTTATTACTAAAAAATCTCTACACACAAACGAACTGCCAAATATAATTTCAAAATCATAAAATGGGGAGTAGCGGTTTCTATGCCCTACCCCGAATTTGTTTTTGCGATATCTCAGGAAATAATCGTGCACAAACGATAGGACTTCGTGCACAAACGATGCACAAATGAACTGCCCGAACAGAATTTCAAAATTCAAAATCGGGGGGGCCGTAGAAATGGACACTTGAATTTGATTCAGGGATAATCTCTACAGTTTTTGTGCACAAACGACCGGACCTCGTGCACAAACGATGCACAAACGAACTGCCAAATATAATTTCAAAATTCAAAATCGGGGGGGGGGGGGGAGCCGTAGAAATGGACACTTGAATTTGATTCAGGGATAATCTCTACAGTTTTTGTGCACAAATGACCGGACTTCGTGCACAAACGATGCACAAACAATCTGCCAAATATAATTTCAAAATCATAAAATGGGGAGTAGCCGTTTCTATGCCCCCGAATTTGTTTTTGCGATATCTCAGGAAATAATCGTGCACAAACGACCGGACTTCGTGTACAAACGATGCAGAAACGAAATGCCTAAAAATAATTTTAAAATTCCAAATCGGGGGTCCGTAGAAATGGACCCCTTAGTACCTATAACCTATAGGCATGAACGTAAAGAGTGAAGCCTATAGATAAAATATTCCTTTACCTAACCTTACTTATTTATCTCAAGAACGTGGCAATATTGGTCTTAAATCTTAATGTTCTATGTTGTTTGTAGTGCGTATAATTGTAGTAAACTTAATTAATAATAATTGTATAGTGTAATCAGTGATCAGTCTGTTTATAATACCTCTTGCAGTGTATTCATTTGTGGATGATATTACGTCAACCAATTTTAGAGCATCATTTAATTCATTCGAACAGTGTTGAATTTTTTTTCTTATGTCTCTATAACTAATCCTATGTGAACCTTCAGTTTGATACCTAAAACAATGAAATGCTAATTATTATAGAGCTTACTAATTTAAATTAGGAATGGATTCTCAAACTCTTAAACTTAACAAAATGTGAACGGTGAAGTTTGAGAAAAATTTGTTCAAACATTATCAAGTTCGAAATGTTTGAGTAAAATGTATGTTAGTGGATTAATTTGTTATTTTTTTTGTCAAGTTGTTTTAAAGTTAAACTCTTAAAACTTAAGAATCAAAGTTATTTTACTACTATGAAATTTGACAATTTTTATGGTCACAATTTAAAAATGTGAAAGTTGGAATGAGATTCAAGTTCGATAATAAATTAAGGTTCAGTTCGTAATAGTTTGATCCATTCCTAATAATATGGCCAGTATATAGGTCAGTTAAAATATTGTTAGCGAGCGTTAATTACTCTAAATCAAATTCTGCACGATCTAAATCACTGTATAATTTTGATTGTGGTTTATGTTTCGCAGTTTTATTATTTATATCATGTTCAGAACTTTCGTTAACACGTAGTTTAACTAAATTAATCTCTTCTCGCAAAGCTACATCCAATTGCTCAGCAACACTGTTTAATTTATCTTCGGATAAAACTTTGAGTTTTTCTTGGAATTTTAATTGAAAGTGCCGGACTTCATCCTCCATATCACGTTTAATATTTTCTGTAGTTTGTTCAAAATTATGTTTTACGTTTTCCAACTCGACGTTTTTGTATGATCCTAATGTTTGGTTCCAACCATCGGTTATTATTTCGGTATTTTTAGAGAAATCTTTTTTTAATTCATTTGATATTTCATCAAGTTCCGACTGTATTTTATGTTTAAATAAATCTGTATAGTCCTCTAAATCTTTTTTAAATTTTTGAAAATGTTCTGCATACATTTGTTCAATATTTGAAACATTTTGAATATATTTCTTATCATATTCTTCAATTAAGGACTTTCCAGTATTTTCTTGCCTAGATAATAATAACAAAATTAGTAACATAATTAGGTTATGTCATGTCAAGAATATGCAGCTATTTTAAATATTTGGAGAAAAGGTCAAGTCTCTTAAGTTATCTTTATCTGAATTACAAATAAAAATAAAATACAAATAATTTGGGATTTCGTTGAAAAATGGTGTTGTAAATATTTCCATAGTTTTTTGATAATTTTCCCTTTATTATTTAAATCTAAATTATTTAGACAATTTATTAGAAATGTCTTATATTTGACCGGGGTCTATGTTGAAGATTGTATTGTAAATTTGTAAAATAATAGAATAATAAAATATACTCTAAAAATGTAATATTGGAAATAAAAACACTTTGAGGACGTTGCACCCGCGTGTGTTGTCTCCGTCTTACACACATTACACGTATACGACATACCAAATTTCGGTTCGCTAGTTTCAATAAGGTGCTGTCAGTTTTGATATTAGAGTGAATTGACCTATTATCAATCTTTGAAATAATAACATTATCTGTGTTATCTCGTTGGTCTTTTAAGATATTTCAATTTTTAAGTGAGATATGGGTATATAAAGTATTAATATTTTAAAATGCTCATAACTCACGTAAATATTAAAATATTGTACAAAACCAACGAGAGAAGACATAAAATGCTGTTACTTAAAAGTTTTATAATAGGTCAATTCACTCTAAT
This sequence comes from Nasonovia ribisnigri, assembly GCA_027563435.1. Classification (NCBI taxonomy): domain Eukaryota; kingdom Metazoa; phylum Arthropoda; class Insecta; order Hemiptera; family Aphididae; genus Nasonovia; species Nasonovia ribisnigri. Next base: position 74,092 of record JANEHU010000428.1, read on the forward strand.
ATAAAAACTGACAATACCCTATTGAAACTAGCGAACGAAAATTTTTTATATCGTACGCGTGTAAGACGGAAACAAAACATGCGGGTGCGACTTCCATTAAGATAATAGTATTTTCCCAATTAAAGTTATACTCACACATTATTGAGTATGTTTTTAAATTGTAATTCATTTTTAGTAAAAAGCTCATTGTGTCGTTCTTCGATCTGTTTTTCAAAATTATTATTTTGGGTATGAATAACGTCATCAATCTTTTTCATAAATTCTTCCCTAAAACACAATATTATTGTAATTAGGTCATAATTATAACTAAACATAAATAGATAATGTTGGGTTACTATAAGAACGTTCTTACTGCTTATACATTTTATTATTATAACATATAGCGTGGTTATAGTTATAATAACAATAATAATCCTAAAAATATCATCTAAGTATCTATAACTAATTGTTAGTTCTTACTTTAAGATGTTTTGGTTTGTTTTAACTGCATCTTCTAAATTATTTTTCATTAAATCGCAATACTTTTCAACTATAACTTTGATACGTGCATCATCTAATAATGTTGGTTTCTCGTTTTCCAAATTATTTTCCGATTCACTTTTAGTTTTTATACAATTAGACTTTAAGTCAAAAATACCTTCATCACTTCCTATTGGTTTTCTCTTAAATAATTTTGTTTCATTTGAAAATTGATTAAGTGGAAATCGTTGGGTTATCTCTTCCATTTTACTTTTAGTTGCAGAAAAACTACTAGAAGCTACTGATGACTGTATTATTTTAGAATCTTTTGCTGTAGAATTTCCACTGTCACTAACCAAATCATCCTTTTTAGCATTATACGATTTTATAGTTCCTGTTGATTGAAATTTATTGAAATTATCGATTGCAGATTTCTTATCAGTATTGAGAGTATCAATTTTCTCGTGGTGTTCATTTAACTGAATTGTTGTTACAATATTATCTTTTTCTTTTTGGTCTATTTTGAATAACATAAATATAATTAAAAAACATGCACATAGCTTAAGGATATACTATGTAAACAGAAATTGTATTATAGAAATCTTAAATATATTACCGGCCCCTTCAAAGTCACTGTTCAAATTGTCAGTTTGAATTTCAGATGAAGTACTTTCTGATCGATCAGAAGATTCCGTTAAAGTTATATCAATTTTTCTTAAATTTTCTTTTCCTGTATTATAATCCAAATTCATAGATGGGTCATCATAGTTTGGTTTTTTTTTGCTCTCACCCAATTCAGACTTTCTGGACAGTTCATCTTTGCTTGGTAATATATTGTACTTGGAAAGTACACTTCGACTAGCTACAAAATAATAATCAAGGCTCAAAACATTATAAATAAGAACCTATTTATTACAATTTACAAGTGTGAAATAAACTTATAAGGCAAAGTCACCAAGAATTTGAAAAAAAAAACGTATATACTATATTTCTTCTTAGACAGTGTCTACGATAAAACAATAGTATTTTTTTTGTATTTGTTCATGAATTTTAGTGATTGAACCAAATTCCTTAATTGATAGCTGATAAGTGGCCGAGAAATATAATTTTGAATGTTGATTATTAATAAAATGTGTAAAACGTGTAGAATAGTTGTTATTTTTTAATCGATTGTTTTTGTACTGGGAGAGATAAGTTGAAATAAAATTCGTAACAATAATCAGAATAATAATAATTGAAACGTATAAATAGTTATAAACTAGTCACAATATTATGTTAAAAATAAAATATAAATATTTCAAATTAAAATACATTTAATTCCGGTAAAATAATCAGCAACTAGTTAATTAATAATATACATTTTATCTAAAATCTTACCTGTATTTCTTTGATCAAAAGTATTGGTTGTTGAAAATTGAGGTAAATTATGTAAAGTAGATGATGTATTTGTAAAAGGTGTGTTTAATCTGGTAAATAAGGTAATATTATTATAACTATTTAAAAAAATATTACAACTAAATTAATTTATTACTTACTTTATTGGTCCTAAAAACTTCATGTTGTCTTCAGAATTATCAAAATCTAATGACTCTTCTATAGGAGTTTTAAAACGTACTGTTCGTTTTTCAGCAACCGCCTTTTTTTCATAGTTACTCTTAGAAATGATAAAAGATAAATTGAATTAATCATAAGTTATAAATGAAAAAGAAAATATTTTCAAACCTCTATTATCTAAATATTGTATACATATGCAGAAACTTAAATATGGTGAACATTGATCTTGGAAAATCAGTTTTCAGTAATGTATCTTAATTCAGACTTAATAAATTATAAATCGATTAGCTAAATTTAAACTATGGTAAACACTTTATCAAAATAATGATCGTTTAAGATTAGTTATTTATTCTTTAAGTAATCATATTTTAGATCCTGAGCGGAGCGATAAATATATTGATTTTACAATGATGTGTGTTTAAGTAAAAAATTCTTAAAAGTTTTCAAATGTGCAAGGAAAAAACAATAAGGTTCCTAATATACTGTTACAATGATAGATTAAAAGTATTAAAAAACACATTTTTTTTATGTGCACTTAAAGTTTAAATTTTGACAAAATACGTAAAAAGCATAAAAATGTGCAAATTACTTTGAGTCAAAAATTCATAAAAATTTTTCTTTTTAAATCTAAGATTTTAAAATGTAAAACAAGATTCCTTATGAGATTGTCTACCTTTGTCAAAAAAAAAATGTTTACAAGAAAGTCAAAATAAATTTTTATGAGTGTTTGAAGTTCATATTTTTCCAAGATTGGATATTCACTGTATTTCTCACGTATCGATTTTCTCATTTTGCTGTAAAAGTAAAACCAATAACAGTAAATACTTGAAATTTACACTATATCATTAGCTATAATGCACATAAAAAAAATGTGTGTTATGAATTTTTAATATTTGTAATCTGTCATTGTAATAGTATATTAGGAGTGAGTATATTATTAGGAACCTTGTATTAATTGTCGCACCCATATGGTGAGGTTATAGGTAATTATGGGAGGTATTTAGTACTTATAGGCCCTACACTAGTTCTCCTCAGACGTCTAGGTGGGTTACCTGGAATTTATCTAGACTATAAAGTCTAGAGGAATATTTAATACTTACATTTTTTGTATGATTGTACATAATAGTGTCGCGAAAATTGTCTTCGTCTAGAACTAAGTTTAATGATATGTCTTGACCTATAAATATTAATATAACATTCAAATAGTTACTGGAACTTATTAATTATAATAGGTACCTAGATATATAATTTATAATGTTCAGAAAAAATTAATTAACATCAGATATTTTTATTTGGCTATTATTGACTAAATTTTCTATTAAAATAATCTAAGGATATTTTATTTTTATTTACCAGTTGACGAATCTTCTGAACGTGCTTTTTCGACTATCTGTCTGTAATATTCATCTACAGGATGTTCCCATTGAGATATTTTACTTTCTTTATTATAGTAAAAATACTTATTTTCTCTTTCGATATAACTATGAAATAATTACATAATAAACCTAAATAAATCTTAATAACAATATTAATTATTTTTATTTTTAGTTTGAATATGATTATACTATTTAAAAAATAGTGTATACCAAGGAAACCAATCGGAAGGTAATGGTTCAAGTAAACATTGTTTAGCAATACTCAAAAGATGTATCTCTTTCACTACATCTATTCCTAATCGTGACGCATGTTCTTTAATCTCTATAAATAATTTAAAAATTAGATATCATATATTTTTCACTAATGAAATACAACATAATATAGGTACGTCGTAGCAAAATAGTGAAATCGACATTTTGATATGAGATTGAAACTATTTATTTCATATTCTTAATTTAGAAAAAAATTCATCAAATTAACACTTTTTGACATTTTCATTCAAATTTAAGAACATATAATTTTGTTTACGATTTGACATGCTTATATAACAATAAAAAATAATAACTTTCAAAAGGCTGTAACTTTTAAACTAGTTACTATACTAGTATCTATACATCTCTTATTGTTTATGCATAATCACTAATCAGGATAAAAAATACTATCAAATAACAAAAAAGTTTTTTGAAATTTTGATTGAGGATAAGAAGGTCTCATTAAGGGTTTTGAAAAAAATCAATTGTATTCTAGTTTTATTTTGTTATTACCTAAAAAGTAATTACAATTGTTAAAATCTAATTGTTCCATAGGTAATATTCTGTGAAAGAAAACAAATTATTTAAAAACAAAAAAATCGATAAAGTACTTTTTTTAAATTGTTATTTAGTATATATATTATATATATTTCGTGGTAATCAATAATTGTTTTCCTGTTTCTTCTTCCTTGTAAATTGAAAAATAAAAAATATCGAATCTTTTTGCAAACACTTTCGAATTTAGTGCATTAAAAGTTGAACCTCGTATTAAAAAAAAAATCGATAAACGAGTATATACCTAGGAGCATAAAATGCATTTTATGCCGTAAATGAACAAATAGAAATATAGGATTTTAAAAGCTACAGCTCTCGTAAGACAAAATTCCAAATTTAAATAAATATAATTTGTGTTTCACAAGTGAATAGCAAAATTGCCAGAACAGGAAATTTGAAAAAATATTACACAATTTAAAAATTTGAAATGTTTTATATCTATAATTTACAAAATGTATTCTATTTTATTTCTAATTTATGAAACTATCATTTTTGTGTGAAAAACTGATAAGTTAGATTTCACTAAATTACTACAACATATACTACCTATATACTACATACATTACCGATTTGTGTTGGTTCACTTTTTTCATCAAATACTTCTTTGCATAAATGTACTATAGTATTCAAACCTAACATAATTACTTTTAATCATTTACTAACAAAAAAAATACATAATTTAAAGAATTTTTATTTGGTGATAAAATTATTAAATAACTACACAGATGGTATGAATAACAAATAAAAAAATATGTTGTATTTTTAAATTGTGTACATTTTAATATATTATTTCAATGGTTAATGTAAGTTAGTTAACTTAAATAAGTAAACTAAAAGTTACACAATAAACTATAAGGTTATGACTGACAAATTTGTGTTGTGGGTATACAGCAATTTTATTCAATTCCATGGTGACTGAGTTTTCTGTTGCCACAGCAACTATTTTGTATACGTAGAGACGTATAGTGGACACAAGCTGTACCGAACATCTGGCAACCCTATAGCCACAGCCTATAGAACATATATTTTCTTTTACTTATTTATGAAATAAAGCTATTTAAAATAATGGTAAATAACTGAAAAATATTGAAATACTGAAATATTTTAATTTTTACTAAAAATAACAACTGAAAATACAAAATTTACCGGCTATATCATACTATGACATTATATATTACATTATTACTTATACCTATAGGCTATAAGTATAACCATAGACCTTATACCTTATAAGGTCTATGAGTATAACATATAATAGGGCTTCAATTTAAAATTATGTATATATGTTAGTATGTTACAGACTTATAGTGAATGATGTAAACGTGGTAAATGTCGTACTTCCCCGGTAAATGACATCATTTACCTAAAACTTGGTAAATGTTGTAAATGTAGATATTCCCCGGTTATTGTTGTCAATTCCCAGTTAAGATGGCGAATGATAAGGGAGGGTCAGAGGCCTATCCAGTCATAGACAGGATATTTTATTTTATATTTATATTGTTCTATCAAATTATTAATACGGTAGCCGAGAAGTTGAATTAATATCATAAAATTACAACAAAAAGTTATTTAATATTTAATTTTGTCCATATTTAATTATAAAATAGCTATAAAAAAAAATGTATTTTTATATTTTTGAGGTTTTTAGTTACAGAATAACCCACTTACGTGGAACCTTGTTTTGAATTTTCAATCCTTAGCTATAAAAGTTGAAAATATTATTAATTTTTAACTACATAAATAATTAAAATTAAAAATTTGATAAATGTTGTCAAAACTCAAACTTTAAATGCTTATAAAAAAACTTTTCCAATTATTTTAACATGTATATTTGATATTTTACAACTACTATATTGTAATAATATTATAATTAGGAGCCTTGTAATAAATTTTAAAGCTTTTTGACCCGACGAATAAAATTTTATTGACATTTATAGAAAAAAAACTAAAAAAACTATAAAAAGAATATGTCCGTAAATAGCTCAAAACAAAACAAAATATTTTGAAAATTTTATCAAGTGTAGAAATTTATAAAATAAACATATGATATAAATGTCAAGTAGCTTCAGTTATTCGTGTTTGAATTGCAGTAAAATAAGAAAATCGCTACATGAGAAATCAAGTGAATTTCTAATGTGTTGTAAAAATTTTAACTTCAAACGCTCATAAAAATTTAATTTGACTTTCAGGTAGACATTTTTTTCTTTGAAAAAGGTAGTCTGTAGAAAATGCAAATAAAAAACAACCAGTGAAAATTTCATGTATCTGCGGTAATTTGTTTTAGAGTTATACCAAAATCCAAAATCGATTTTGCTGAAAACTGATTTTGCGTAAAAATTCCCGTTTTTTCTTAAATTTTCTTTTGTTTTTCCCTACGCATTTGAATACTATTAAAAAATGTTTACTTTTGACCCCTTAAAGTACCAACTAGATTCACTTTCCTACCAAAAAAGATACTGATGAAGAAAATCGTAGCAGTTTTACTACCACAAAAAGGTGATGACAGTCACAAAAAAAAAAATTAAAAAAACAAAAAACACACATCATTGTAAAATCAATACATGCATCGCTCTGCTCAGAATCTAAAATCGAAAAATGTGCATGGGGTGGTAAAGTGCATTTTAGCCCTTTTGACTTTTAAATTATTAAAAACTTATAATATAATATTATTTAAACAACAGAAGACAAAATAGTTGCAACAGTGTATCACAGAAGGTGACAGTTACATTTCATTCAATTTTTTTTACATGACTACTTAAGTAATTCTATAACACAGGTTGTTTTTTATATCTGTGTTCTATAATCTGTATTCTATAATGTGTTCTGTGCAAGGTGTATTTATAAACACATCTTGGTCCTGTGCACGGACTAAGATAGACTCATAGAAAAGAGATTTAAGGATAGACTATCTTAGTCCGTGGTTCTGTGCTATAATATCATTATTGTTCTATGATATAAATATCTATGTAGCCGACATGGTTTGTTATCACTTTGCATCTTTACCAATTCGTAACCAAACAAACGGTAACAACACAGTTGGTAACTACACGTTTCATATTATTAATAATAATATTATACACACATTCATTTATTCAGCTGTTTTACAAGTGAAATTGATTACGTGAACACCAAACTGTGAATACGTGATAAATACAAAAGTAAATGTAAATTGATGAAAACATATATAGTTTTAATGGTTTGCATTTTGCGCCACTCTAGGCTGTGATGAAATACTAATACTACCTATTAAATTTATAAATTTTTGTTGGATCGTGATCGTATTAAAAAATGTTGGATCTTTTTACAATATTCAGCAAAGGCGGCATCGTCCTTTGGTGTTTCCAAAGCACCAGTCAAATTAGTCAGTTTTTCATACCCTCGGTGAATTCGTTGATCAAAACTGTTATTCTTCAGGTAAATAATAAATATGATTTGTCATCAACAGTAAGATGAAACGTATACGTATACGTTTCACTTATAGAGTTATTTTGTGAAAACATGTCAACACATAAATTTTAAAAAAAATTCTTATTAAACTACAATATATTATAATATATACATGTGTAATTAACTATTATACTTGTCAAAGATTGAAATTATTTTGATTGCTACCAACTATTAACTAAAATGTATTATATTGAGGAATTTTATTATATGTGATATTGTTTCAAATAATTTTCATATTTAACTGTTGTGTAAGAACTTAATTTTAATAAAAAATAGACTATATTTTACATTTTTACTCAATTGTTGTAGATATTGTTGTAAAATATATGTACTTATTTCAGGAAAGAACTAGTAGTAACAACAATTATGAACAAGATTCTCTGTCATTGAAATATAGATTGGACAATGAGTTTGACCTGGTATTTGTGATAGCATTTCAAAAAATACTACAACTGTCTTATGTAGACAAATTTTTGGATGACATACAATTAGAATTTAGGGATAAGTATAAAAATGACTTGGCCCGAAAAAATTATTTTATGGTAAAGTTTTATTGTGAATTTATTTAACATCAATATTAATAATTTTATTTTCAACTTAGGAATTTGAATTCAGTAAAAATTTCAAAGAAGTTCTCAAGTCTGCTGAAGAGTGGGGTAAGGCTCAAGCCTGTATTCCAAAGCAGATGCGTACATTCAATGAGTCTACAAAATCAAAAAAAACTGTAGCTTCTATGATTGAACGAAAAGGAGATGATAAAGAAAATAAAAAAAATGGTAAGTTTGAATCTTAAATTATATATTGTTAAATTAAAAAACTTACTTAATCTAAAATCAAGAAAATAATAGGTACCTAAACAGTTTTTACTTTCTAATATTTGAATTATTAATGTTTAGTAAAAATTACTGAAACTCAAAAAAATGATAAAGAAGTTAATCATAACGGTGTTTCATTTAATGAAGAAGACTTAATCACTCAAAACCGATTGAAAATGGCTCAAAAAATGGGTGCTATGAATACCAATAAACTAAAAAAAAATAAAGAGTAAGTGTTTAAATATTTGGTTTGTAATTTTATATTCTTGGAAATAATCAATGTACCCATATGATGTAGGAAAGTTCCAAAACCTTCTCCTAAAGCAACTAAGCAACCACGTACATGGCCATTAGGCGGAGCGGCAAAAGATATAAGCTCTTTAGATTATACAAAAGATAAGCCAAATAATAATGCTGATAGTCCTATTGAAATTGAAACAAACAATGAGGTAAATAAATTTTTAATAATGTTGAACTAAATTTTATTTTATTGCTGTTTGTATACTCCATTTGGGTCAAGATGAAACTGTTTAGCCAACCATAACTCGTCGCATTGCCACCACCACTTGATGAACCCCACTGCAAGTGTTGTAAAAAAAAAAAAAACCATACTAATGCTTACAGTATGGGCTATCTAGTGGTGTGGATGCGCCACGCGACAAGTTACAGTAGTATTTAATAGTTAAGCTACACATTTTACAATTTTAAGAAAATAAATGTATTAAACATCTATAAAATATGTATTTATAATTAGATTGTTGGACAAATGGTTGGAAGCATTAAAGACATAGAAATTGATAGTGACAGTGATGAAGAAGAGTCTGATGAAAAATTTGAAACAGCTGCCGAACGCAAGAGAAAGAATGATAGTAAAAAAAGTGTTTTCTCCATGTTCAAGTAAATGATTGATTTTCAATATTTTTGTGAATATATTATAATCAACATTGGTTCACTTTTTTTAGGGGTTTAGTTGGAAGAAAAAATTTGACTGCAACTGATATGGATCCAGTATTGGAAAAACTTAAAGAACACTTAGTTACAAAAAATGTAGCTATTGAAATAGCAACTAAACTTTGTGACTCTGTTTCCTCTAAACTTGAAGGAAAGGTAAAAATATTATTTTTCACTAAAAATATAATCATAAAACATTTTAAAATTTTTTTTTCACATTTTTGTAGGTTCTTGGTTCATTTGAATCAGTGGCATCAACAGTTAAGAATACCATGATTGAATCTCTAGTACAAATTTTGTCACCTAAACGTAGGATTGATATTTTACGTGATGCAATGATGGCTAAAAAAAACGATAAACCTTATGTTATGGCATTTTGTGGAGTAAATGGTGTTGGGAAATCTACAAATCTTGCAAAAGTATGAGTTGAAAAAAATGGTTTACTATTTAGTTATAATTATTTAATTGCATCCTTTTTGAATTAACAATAGATTATCTATTTATTATATTATCATATTATCATATTTACAGATCTGTTTTTGGTTAATTGAAAATAATCTAAGAGTATTAATCGCAGCTTGTGATACATTTAGAGCGGGTGCTGTTGAACAGTTAAGAACTCATACAAAGCATTTGAATGCTCTTCATCCAGCAAAAAAACATAATGATCAGCAAATGGTACAACTGTACGAAAAAGGATATGGTTAGTATTTACTATTTAATACGACATTTGTAATGTATGTTTAATAACACTGTATTACATGTTGCATATCTTATAACTAAGTTGGGGTTGATGTTTACACTGTTATTGCCCATCCAGCTCATGATTACAGACCTATAAATGAGGTACTTGGTCTCTTTACATTAGCTGTTAAATGTAATTTCTTCAGTCATCGTTTCATTTTGGGATTGATTGATGGTCGCATCAATACAACAACCGTATTTATCAAAACGGCTCAGCATACGGAGTCCTAACTATACTCAGCTTCAGTACTCTTTCTATTTTCAACCCGTAGTCTCATTTCACCACAATTGCACTTTTAATTAGGATGAAGTGTAAAGCCTACAAACATTTTTATTATCATACCTAAGCGTAGTATTTTATTGTTATTTCTTTACTGTATATAATTCTACTATAATATATATTATTGTTGTACAGTATACTGTTATCTACTGTTGTTAAAAACCAAATGGCATTAATATTTAATATAAGAAATTAAGAGAACATAAAATAATTATATTACCAATCAATAAGTTTTATGGTAATTACAGGAAAGGATGCAGCTGGAATTGCTATGGAAGCGATAAATCACGCCAAGGAAGCCAAGTATGATATAGTTCTTGTCGACACAGCTGGAAGAATGCAAGATAATGAACCATTAATGCGAGCTTTGACTAAAGTAATTTATTAACAAATGAAAACTTTATAATTCTAAATATATCTTAATGCGGTTCAAAATAATTATTATATGTTGATTTTTAGTTAATTAAAGTGAATGAACCTGACATGGTATTATTTGTTGGTGAAGCATTGGTTGGCAATGAAGCAGTTGATCAGCTGGTAAAGTTTAACCAAGCCTTAGCTGATTACTCATCTTCAGTTACTCCACATTTGATTGATGGAATTGTGCTCACTAAATTTGACACAATTGATGATAAAGTAAATTAGTTAATTTTAGTTTTAATAATAATGGAAATTCTAATTAGTATAACAATAAAAATAATTTTATTCTAGGTTGGAGCTGCTATTTCAATGACATACATCACAGGTCAGCCAATAGTATTTGTGGGAACTGGTCAAACGTATACAGATCTCAAGTCACTGAATGCAAAAGCAGTGGTTGCTGCTCTAATGAAATGAAAATATTGATTGCTACACATTACATTTAAACAGTATCTTTAATAACTTGATTGACCTATACAATTTGAACTCCGTGTATTTCTTCGTAATCTGGTGATAATTTGTTGGTTTTTTTATTAGTTATTTAATGAATGTTCTAAAGTATTTTATGTTTTAATATGTGATGAATGTTCATCCTACTTAATATTTATGTATTATTTGTTATTTTTCATTCCATTGTATTTTTGGTAATAAAAAAATGTGGGCACCAATCTATTTGTTTCTATTTTTTTATAAATCCCGAATCATAGTATACCTATATTTAGCATAATACTCTGTCAACAATTTTTAGTTTATAGAATATGTATTAACTTGAATAAAGTTTTAAAAAGACATATTTTTTATTATTAACCTTCCCTATCAACGCTATAATTGGTAAGATTAATTTGTTTTCCAAAGGTTACATATAAATATATAATGTTACAGTATTTTTAACTACAGAAATTAAGTCTGATCAATGTTATTAACGTTATTATTTATAAGTTAAAATTAATTACAATATATACTTTGGATAGTTAGATATACCTTATTAACTCTTCACATATGTTGGTATAAATATTAAATTTGTATTTATGTACACTATTTTGATCACTATTGAAGAGTCCAGAAATAGTATGAGACATTTCAACCGTATAATTTACAATTAAATAGTCTTAGTAGATACCTATTTAAAATATCAAAATTTAAAATTTTGATTTATAAATAAAATTTGAGATTGTTAATTTTTTTTTTTTCAAATACAAAAAGTGTACTAAGTAAAATATATTATAAATCCATAGAGTTTTATATTAGGAAAACAATTACTCAACGTAATAATACAATTAATTAAATCATACATTACTGCATAATATGGAAACAAACTTATCTTCAGAGAGTAACAGTAAAAGTAATAACTTAACTTTAACTCGTTTATGTGATAATGACCAGACTTAATTTTTAGCACTATAATCTAAATATTTGTACCGACGGGCAATGGACATTAAGAAATTGTTTTGAGTTAAACCCACATTAGAATTTAGTTTATATAATAACAAGAGTAAGTATACGTATTACACAATACATTATACATGACTAAACGACGAATTGAAAAAAAATAGAGCATTGATAGGACAGTGATCATGAACAATATTTAAATTAGCTAATACCGATCTCTTAAAATTGACACACGATTCAATTATTTATATTTTATACTACTTGTGACGCAGTGGCCGCGGACTAATAAGGATACTAATGGCTAGTATACATAACAAAATTTAAGTATGTATTTTGTCATGCTATATCATCATAGTACACTAGAACATATTATGCTTTGATTAAAGTTACTTTGTACTATACCTAACCTAGCCTTTTTTTTTTTTTTGTCAGTAGCCGGCGGCAGTTGGGCAACTAGATTTTTTTTAAGAGGAGGTACATACTTGTTAGAACGTTTTTCATACACTGATTGAGTAAAAGAATCACAGAATAGATTAAATTTTTCGTTCTGTGGTATAATAGCCAATAAGTCACTAATGGCCACCCATTAACCATTATGCTATTTTAGGTATGGCCCAAGTTGTGGGGGGTCTGGACTCGGAACCACCCCCCCCCCTCGTGTTGCTTACTTGAGTACTGACTACAGCTGGTGTGTATATAGATGTGACGTGTTCAAAATTCAAATTTAAATGTATATTACATCAAAATAATATTCTTACATTAATTTTCATCCATGGTTTCATGTACATTATTTAATTTTATATTTTTCCATGATAAAATTACATGTGGTCTGATTTGATATCAATATTATCAACTTAAAGTTAGCAAAATATTTATGTGTTAAAGATTATTTGAAAAGCAATTTATTTTTATCTATATTTATTCTATATTTCTATCTTAGTTCAGTTATTCTTTATTTCCTTACATTTATAGTCTTCCAAATTGTATATTCATATTTAATTTTTAACTTAAGGTTTATAGTAACACTTAAATAAAAGACATAATAGTTCACTTTTATTGGAATCATGTCTATAAAAATTTCTGATAATGATTCACTAAATGTTGGGTAAATCATATTTGAATATTCAATACTCATTTTAAAATAATCTGCCTTGGATTTTAAATTACGAACTTGTTAAATAGTGTTTGAAAATTAATATATTATATTATTTTTGTTTTTATTATAGTAATACATATAAAGTGGCAAACAATGGTCAACTTATCAAACTAGATTCAAATATTCTTGGTGCACAAACCTTGATCGTAACTGATGATGATGGATCTCTTGAGTCTGTTGATGAACAACCAACTGCTGCTGTCATAGAAAATGGTAACGTAACTGGAATTGTTATGAGTAAAACCAACGACACCAACATTACACAATATGAGCTCAGACCAAACAATAATGCTAGTAAGCAATCTTTATATTTAGTTTTAATATATATATATATTTTAAATTATTTGTAGCTCAATTTTTTGTTGTACAACCAATTAATGATTTATTTACAACTACAACAACTGTTAAAAGACCAATTGTACCACTCAATAGTGAAGTGTCCAGAAAAAGAGTAGATCGTACTGTTGTGACAGTAAGTTATTTAAAATTAATTCAAATGCAAGGTTCATAATATTTTATATATTTAATCATTAGGTAAATATGTGAAATAAATATTAACTATTTTTTAGAATTATTACATTATTTTAAAGCCTATATACATTATAAACTATAAATTCATACTGTTAATAAATTAATTAAATACTTAAAAAATATCTGATTATGTTTAAAGAGGGACGCTAAAAGACGATTGACACATAATGAAGTAGAACGTCGAAGACGTGATAAAATAAATCAATGGATAATGTATATGAGCAAAATTATACCAGATTGTGCTGAAGAAAACAAAACTAATTATGATAACCAGGTAAAATTTTTGTTACTATTTTAGTTTTTATAATATTTTTTTCAAATAAGTTTTTTTTAAGGAATGATAACAAGAAAATTAATAATAAAACTAATCAAATTTTAAGATAGTATGCTTGTTACATGCAATTTAAATGAGTAGGTGTGTCAGTTTTGTTTTCATTTTATGTATAGAGAAGGATGTCTAAATGTAATGAAGACAATTTCCCTAGTTCCTCATAGTATGGTTGTATATTGATTTCTTCATTATTGGTTTAAAAATTATTGCTTTAAGTTATACTGTTATTTGCTAATTTACATATTTATTATTAGTTTACTTTGGAATTATAGCATTAATTTTCCTTAAGGGGATTCAATACCGTGATTTCCTGTCTTTGTCTAACATACGCGTAACGTATGAATTCAGACGTGTTTTTTGTCAAACCGATTGATATAGTGAAGCGATAAGAATTCTGAAAACAGATTTGAATTTGTCGTCAAGTCTACTTGAGATCGGTCAGTCCACATATTTTATATTATACCCCAAAATCCAAAAATTATTGTATTACTAAAGAGTAATTTAAAAAAAATTCATATTTCATTTTTTGGAGAAGTTTAAATCAGAAAATCAAAAATGTGGACTGGCCGATCTCAAGTAGACTTGACGACAAATTCAAATCTGTTTTCAGAATTCTTATCGCTTCACTGTATCAATTGGTACGTTTGCCAAAAAACACGTCTGAATTCATACGTTACACGTGTGTTAGACAAAGACAGGAAGTCACGGTATTGAATCCCTTTAATAGTTAAAAATTAAATTTATTATTATTTTATAATTTAACAGAGTAGTATTATTTATTATAGTTTATTAACTATTTTTTTTTTTATAGTTAATAAATTAGGTACCTATTTCATTAAAAATCAAAAAAATAAATTAAAATACACTTTTGTATTAATAATTATTATAAATTTTTATTTATTCTAGAGCAAGGGAGGAATTTTAGCAAAAGCATGCGATTATATTAATGAAATAAAATCAACTAATCAGAGATTGATGGATTGTGTGAAACAAATGGAGGCTGTTAATAGGCATAATGATGAACTAAGAATGGAAAATGAGGAGTTGAGAGGAATCTTATCACAACATGGATTGTTATCTGAAAGGTGATTAATCTTAATATAATATCAATAATTGTTGGCAGAAGTTATGTAAGCAATTTAAATTATAAGCAACTGATTATTTAACATAATATATTATGTTGGAGTATGAGTTTGAATACCATTAATACCTAAAATTAGCTGACTACTGCTGGTAAATATTTAAATTTCAATTGATAATAATAAATTATTTAATACATAAAAAAGTTTGGTTAAACACAAAATGATTATTGTCTTAAACAAACAATCTACCTATAAAAATCGTGAATTACAAAAATCTTAATCTTATTAAAATATTTTACGGTTAAATTTAGTCTGTACAAATTAGACTATCAAAAGTTATTCCAAAGTAAATATATGACAATGAATGTCAAAATAATAAATAATACAATGTTTTAGGCACAAATTTTATTTTTTAAATATAATTTACAGTAGAAATCACTATAACGAACATCGCTTAGTACAAGATACTGCTTACAACAAGCAAAACGTTACATCTCGGCATTAGCCCATATGATTATGTGTTAAATATACGTTTATAACGAGTGTAGTTATTATGAGCTATCGGCTATAACGAGTAAAATACATTGAATTATAAAATAAATGTTATTAAGAGCTGGTCGTTATCTTTTGCCTAGTATTTACATATTTAGGTCAACCTGCTAGTTATATTTTGTTTATTTATTTGTTGATGTATATGTTACGGGCAATGTAGATAATTGGGTATTTTATAAAATGCCCGGGCAATGTATAGAATGCCCAATGTAGGCGGTCAATGTAGAAATTACCACACTTGGCCCGGGAATTCTATACAATGACCTTAATCTAATAGGCAATATGAAACATGTAATATTTTGTGTTTATAAACATACATAACCTTAGAATAAAAACAGCCAACAATAGTTTTTGATAATCCTTCATAATTTTAAGTCATTTGAATTTATGTATATCTTTATTTTTATCTTTATCTACTAGTAAAACAAAATTATTATACAAATTAAATATATAATTATTAGGTAATTAAACATTTAAAAGAAAAAAAAGATTTTATAATTTATTATTATTTATTGCAACATGGATTACTGCCATTGCATTTTGATGTACAAAGGCGTCCTGCAGCTTTGCATTTGCATTTTTTTGTTTTGCATTTTTGTAAGCATGAACATCGATCATATCCCTGACCACCCAAGTTTGATAATTTCCTTGCCACTTCCTTTAAAGTAATATTTGATTGTGGCACGTCGTCAACTTTAATAAAAGATTCCTTACATATTGTAAATTGATTACGGCTATATAAGTTGGGAAAGCAGCCTTCTGATGTTCCAATTTCATACATATTATTATTGACCATCAAAATAAATCCATAACAAATTAATCATTAAAACAAGCATACTTAAATAATAATAGTTTGTAAAAATACCTGATAATATAACTCCAATAATATTACGAAAATCACTTCGCGCTCTATCGACATCTGGAATTTTAATTGCTACTGACTCTCCAACTTTACCTTGGCTAAAACGATTTTCCGAAGCCTGTTTCATTTTTGAGGCTTGAATTTCCAAGTTTTTAACGGATTCGTCTCTTTTGTCTTTAATACTTTGTATTCTTAAAGCTAAGCCTAAAAAAATTCCAAAAATATAATTAATTTAAGTATTTAATTAATACTTAATTAAATAATAAATATTATTTTTTTAGAATATTATTAATACAAAATAATAATATAATAATTAGGACTGGCATTGCATCAAAATCCTAGCTCTAATAATAATATTGTATTTTACCTTTTTCATTTTCTATTTCATTATCACTGCAGTCATCTGAACTTTTCATTGAATTAAGAGCTGTTTTGAAGTCTTCTTCACTTTTTAAATTACAAATAATATTATCCGGTAAAATTGTACTTCTTAGTCCAATTTTAGCTGGCATACCAAACATGGCTTCATAAGGTGAACATTTTATTCCCTGATGTAATCCACGGTTCTTCATAAACTGCACAAACTTTAATCCTTCCTTCCATTATTTGGTACGATTATCCTGTAGCCACGTAGCTAAAATGTTTTCTATGCCTTGGTTGGCTCTTTCAATTGAACCTTGACTTTGGGAATGACGTGGTTTACCATGGACTATTTTGAGTTCTGGCCACATGGTACAAAGTTATGTTACAACTTTATTGGCAAATTCTCGGCCATTATCACTTTGCATAATTGAAGGCGCACCAAAAGTTGTAAAAATGTCCAATAATACATACGCCACTTCTTCAGCGCGTTTCAGTATTAATGGTCTGAGTAAAACAAATTTTGTCAAATGATCTTGGTACACTAAAATGAATTTATATTCGCCATCTGGTTGTGCCTGCATATCTATTAAATCAATCTGGCAATGAGAATTCATTTCAGATGATATAATTGGTTTTACTACTAACTCTTTTTTAGCTGTACTTCCTTTTTTTTGACACGATTGACAATTATTTAAGTACAGCATAATGGATTCTCTAGTTATATTTTTACCTAACCTATAATCTTTTGGTTTAAATTTTTCAGTTTGATTTTTTAATTGATTTATATAAACAATCAAATCGTCATATTTTGATTTACTTAAATAAGTATTATTTGAACCTTTTTTTATAAATAGTTCGTTAAATTTTAAATTAAATTATTATTCAACAAATTAAATTTAAATTTAAATTAAACGGCAAAACAAATTAAAATAAAACACTGATCGTATTAGTAAACGCACTACACTCGGTGATACTAAATACGCGATTATATACGAGAACACAACGAAATGCCATATAATATCAATAATAATACCTATATAATATCAACATAACTTACTGACTAATTAAGTAGGTATCTAAGATCTAATCTAAAGTTTGAAAATAATGTAGTGAATTCACTATCTTTATTACCTTTATAAATTATAGTTGATGGTGAATCAAAAATATGAGAATTGTTATTGAATGAATAAGGATCTCTATTATACTTTGATAAATCGGTCAGGCAGCTATATTGGAAATTTAGTTTCATATTGGTTATTTTCTTAAACACAAAATATGGAAATATTTTTTTTAAAGTTCATATTGCCCTTGATAAATTGGCCATTCTGTATAATGCCCGGGCATTCTATTAAAATGCCCGGACAATATAGAAAATTCTTGAATAATTTTCAAATTGCCCAAAAATGCAGGTCATTCTATACAATGCCCGGATTATCTACATTGCCCGTAACATATACATTTTATCTTTAATTTAAAAAGCACAACAGAGGTGTTGGTAAAATGTCAGGTGAGCCATCAACAGTTAATACTGAATTGTGTTCTGATTGGTTCACTAATACTTTTGGTCATCCCTCCGAGCCGGTTACTGTGATGATTAACCGGCTACAACGGACGCTCGTTATAATGTTTACAACAAGCTACCAGTTACAGCGAGAAAAACTAGCTGGCCCTTTAAACTCGTTATAACCGATTTCTTTTGTAGTATAATATTTAGGTTTTTTTGTATTTTTACTTTTAGTTTTTATCATAATAGATTTACTAAAATTTACCACTTCTCGTTTGAAAAAGCCTGTAAATAATTATTTGGAGTTAGATCAGACTTTTTCTATATACCCTAGAATTTATCAATATTAATTGATAAAAGCCTGAAATTTGGACATTTTACAAACTACCCTCATTTGTTAATCATCAGTACTGCCAGTACTGGCCTAGGTATATTATATAAATAATTACAATTATATGTATTAATATTGTTTTTATGGTTTTAGTTTTGTTTCTAGAGATGGTGACTCGTCATGAGAATTATTAGAAGTTGTAAATTATGTTAAACTGATTTGAACTTCATCTTTTTTACTATATTTAAAACCTTCGTTATACCGAAGAGACCAACGTTCTACTATATGTGTTTAAAATGTTAAATATTTTCAATTATGTTTAATTAAATAAGGGCTATTTTTAATACTTAATATAATATTGTTTTATTAATACCTGATTCTTGATTTATTATATCCAGTAAAAAGTTAATTAAATTTAACTATAATTTTAGATCAAATGCTAAAAACAAAAAATGTTGTAGTTAATAAGTAATTTATTATTAATGATCATTATACTTTAGTTACTACCATAACTCGTACTTAACTTCTATTAAATATTTAATTCAATATTTAACTGTAAATTGTACTAAGTATAGAATATATTAAAATTTAAAAGTGTGTCTGTATTGTACTAAATTTTTGATTTCTGTTTGATTTTGAAAATTCAGCTTGAGTGACCACTACTGAACTGAACCTAAGTTGAGATAAAGAGTTCAAATTAAATTAAATTAATATCTTAAATATTTTTTGATTTTGGAAAAATCAAGGAAACTAAAATAGTTATCTAAAGATAAACATTGTATGTTAATTTAACTATTTAATAAAATATAATTTATATTTTACCTAAACAAAAATGTACTCAAAATCATACAGAAATAAAATCTCAGAATAGAGTTAAATTCTATTAATAGCCAATAAAACTATACAAGGTAATTTTTTTATTAAAATTATTCATTATCTTGTTTTATATTTTTTTATTTAAAAATCAATAAGATAAAAAAAAATTTGCAGTGATTATAAGAACTTGAATATTTTTTTTATATAACAAATATTTTGATTGAGAGTCTCTATTTATAAAAAAAACATACCTTGTATTGATTTATTGGCCATTCATACATTTTTAATTTTGTTATATAGTCCAGGTTTTTAGAATCACTTTGTTACAAAATTTACTCTTTATATCATTAAACAATTTCTTAAACTGTATCATTTCAGTTCTCCAAAGCTATTTTCATCAATTATGTATTTTTATTTTTTACTGCATAATAAATGAAAATGTATATTATTTTAAAATAGTCTTCATATTGTCAAACATTAAATTTATGTATAAGGGTTATTATTTTTTTTTTAGTGCCAATCTTGGCAAGTTTATTGTTTTGTGTTTTTGTTATGTAGTTTCTAATTATGTATTTATCTATAAGAAAAATGTTGAATGGAATTAAATGTGGTTTTTTTGTAAATATTAATTTTTGTGTGGTTAAATTACTATTATATTTTCTTGAATATAAATCAGAGTTTACAAAAATAAAAATTTGTTAGAATTTAAAACTACCTATTTTAAAAACTATTTTTTATTATAAATGCATTAAATTGTATTTTTTTAAGGCATTTTTGGTGTTTTTTTTAGGTTTTTTAAATTCACTCCCTACTTATTAGTTATCAACATCTTGATCGGCAATAGTCCAACTTATGGCTTATTGCTACTACCTATAGCTATATATATATATATATAAGTAGTATGGTAATTGGTCAAAATATCAATATTTAAAAATTTAGAAAACGTTTTTGTAAATAAATACAGACATTTTGAAACGTCATTGTGCTTCAAAAAATATACTTAGGTGTTAGGTTGCAGATTTTGTAGGTGCATGAGTTTATACATTATAGAGCACATCAATCCATGAGCTGAGTTTGGTGAGCTTTGATAGTACTATTATATATAGGTAGTTATATTATTGTTATTTATTGGTTGCCAACTGCCAACAAAAAGTTAAAAACCTTTCTCTGCAGTGGAGGATTGGTGAGAGGTTTCGGCCATTATAATATAATACACCAGCCGACTTACTAATTTATCAAATATTGAATTTTAATCAAGGTGGCCACATACATTAACTAATATTATTTTGACTTGATAATTTTTAGATTCTTAGCAGAGCGATGAATGTATTAGTTCTACAATGATGTATGATATCTGTCATCACCTTTTGGAGCAATTAAAAATACTTCGATTTTCAACTTCAGTATTTTGTTCGATTTGAAAGTGAGTCTAGATGGTGCATTGGGGAGGTAAAAATTTAATATTCCCAGTAGACAGTAGTTTTGAAAACAAAAAAAAAAATTAAGGAAAAAAGGTAATTTTTACACGAAATCGGTTTTTGATCAAATCGATTTTGGTTTTTGGTGTAATACTAAAACAAATGACCGTGGATACATTCCATTTATACTGAATGATTATATTCGAGTATATAGGTATTAGCATTTTCTATTCACTATAAGATTAAATTTTAAAATTGAATACAAGATTCCTCATAAGATTGTATACCAGATACCTTTACCTTAATGAATAAAGATTTTAGTTATTTTTATGTCATTTTATAATATTAATTCAACTTACCGGCTATCGTATTAATAATAATTAATAACAATATAAATATAATATAAAATATTCTAAACTGACCAACTCTCCGCTCAGAATCGTTTTTCGTATTAAATGATAAAATGTCATTGAATTCAAATGTAATACCATCCATTACAGTGACCCAATTGTAACCTACTGTACAGCTGAGCGTCATCCACTTACCCGCATTTTTTTTTTTTATACAATTGGGAAACCTTTATAGTATAGACTATTAAAAAGATTATCCAACACATTTAAAACGTTCTTAGTTATATTTTATATATACTTCATGGCTTGTACAGCCAAGTTCAGTGGCAATATTTAAGGGGTTATCGGAGGACAGGTGGGCATTTGCCACTATCTGATCTTAAATGTGGACCGGTGTCCGATTGTTGCCTCTATACCATTATTATACTATTTATTAGTGCAAAAACATTACTATTTTTATAATATTTTGAGAAAATATAATATTGTGTACCTACTAAGAAAATATTGCCACTAAACACAATGATAAATTTTGTGATTACTGATTAATAATTAATAGTTGGAATATATATTTTATATTTTTAGACGCATAGTGGACGTGCATGAAAGGTGGCAAGCGGTTTTTTTAGTTGGGTACCCAGTTTGGCTGGTCAAAACTTTTGGCCTCCTTCTATTGAAAACTTAAATAACGACACTGCACAAGTCAAGAAGACGCAACACCAGTAATGTAGTATGTGTTGTCTCCGTCTTACAAACGTACAATATAACAGCAAAAACTGTTTTGCGCGTGGTAGAGCCAGGCTGTAGTAATAGTTGAGATTCCACATTTATATACAATATAATTGAATATAATAGCTGTGAAATAAAATATTTTATAGTATTATATTATACATAATTAGTTAATAAGTAAGGGCTGGGGATTTGATGCAATATAGTTTTTCTTTCCGGCGTTGTACACCGTAGCTGTCAGTCACGCCCTTTTAAGTGTTATGGGAATTATCTATTTCAATGATAATTTTATTTATTTTTTTTTTGTAAATATTTAACTGAACAATGCATTTTATGATTTTTTAATACATTTTTGACAATGTATTTTTGAAACGAACGTAAATAGAAGTACAAAATGGGTAAGTCGTAAGTAGATGTATGGATAACATTGATTTGAGTCCATGCTACTTTTGTGACGTGTTCGAATTATTTTACAGAAGATTTAATATTATTTTAATATCTTTGAATTGAGTCCGTATAGATAAGATATCATAATATTATCTGCTTATAAATTATAACTTTAGTTTTAAATAATTACGTTGACGTCTTGACGATGATGTTGCACAGTTTCCCCCCACCCAAATTTGGAGTGATTTTTCAGTAAGCACTAATGCACTATTAGGATTTAGGACTACTATTATAGTAGGTACTATCTAACAGTCGGATATAATAGAAGTTATTTGTTGTAGCATAGAACATTATAATAATTAATAAGCCACCAGGTGGCCACGGGCAAAACTGGCTTTTAAACATAAATCTGGTTGCTTCTTATTTTGAACAGGGTTTATACCCTGTTGTATGTATTATTAGCTAACTACCGATTTCATATCTAAGAATAATTAAAGTAGCGATAATAATACACCTTATTTTAATGTCTTAGGTACCCACCATTACAATTATTTTATTATTATTTTATCACGGTTAGTTGGTAAAAATTCACCATTGCACAATACGTTTCAGTTGTACTTGTATTATTTATTAAACTGTACGAAACGCATTTTTCTTTGGGACATTTTTTCGATTTTTAACTCATTAAAATCCCAGCCGTATTAATTATTACCTACTATAAGGTAATTCTCTAAGCATGCTGCTCGCCCCATTTTTAATTTAATGAATTTTTGGAGTTTTCAAATTTTCAAATACTTATAGACCTATAATTAAAGACCATTCTCAAGTTCTCGATTTTTCTAGAAATGTCTGTTCTTCAAATGAGAACCCCCGTTTTTACTGTAAATTATTTAGGGGATCATTATTTAAACGTTCTGATGTAGGTACCTGAATCAAAATTCGAACGAGTAGATAGTTTAATAATATAAATTAGATATTTAATATTGGATCATATTTTTTTACAAATTAAAATATTGATAGATTAATATTAATTACCTACTTACTAAAATTCTCAAATCACCATAGTCGTCATATTTCCTAAACCCGTTTGGCTATACCACTGTACTAACCACTACTAAATAGTTACGTAGTACAAAAAATCTCAATGATTTGATAATAGATATATGGGCGGTATAACCTAAATTTAAAAATTCCAAAAATCAGATTTTGAATAACTTTACTGCATTATCGAAGAAAAAGGGGTAATCATGTTTGGCGAATCGCACTGTATATACTGTTACTGTATGATGTCTGTATATTGTGGTCACCATTGACCTATTATAATAAATATTTATAATAGGTCAATGGTGGTCACTAAGTCACTTGTCAAGCGCGTAAACAGAAAATAATTTTGTGGTGGGGCTGGCCCGGACGGGTTTATGACGGGTCAATTCTTACACGGTCATGTCAAAAAAAAACAAAAATTTGTTCAGAACATTTCCGGGAAGTTCAACCCTTGGTCAAATTTAGACTTTAGGATATTAAATGCACGATTTCGGTATTTTTATTGATGAATTCATTTTCTACATATTTTGTTTTACCGCCCCTAATTCCTGTTGCGAGCTGTGCTATTCGTGATAAAACCGAGCGGGAAATTAAAAGGCTACGAAGTACGAACGCTTAACGCTTTTTATTACTACTAGAGTGCAGTCGTGATTTTCATTTATAATTTTTCTAAACAGGCGTACCGATGGATTATGTTCAAGGCACAGATATATATCTACGGAAATGTTATTTGAATAATTGGTACTGCACTACTAAACTACTTCATTACAGTTCGTTCGGCCAGTCTACACTTGTACGAGTGACTTTCAAACTGCATCAAATCCACTTCTATATATGCCCTGACTCGCCGTGTATACTGCATTGCAATATAGTTTTTAATAATATTTTCTTATTATAAGTTTGTTCGATTCAAAAAAAAAAAAAAAAAATCATTATGTCGAGTTTAAAACTATCTTCTTTTTTGACAAACTCAGGTAAATAATATTATACATTTTTTTCTTGCAATATTTTAATTGAGTAAAGGTCGAATTGATTAATACAAAATAAATTATGTTGCTTATAATTTTTGAATACCTACTGGTGTATTCTAATAAGTGTATTGTTACATTGTGTAGGGATGAAATTTGCTCTGAATGGTGTCGTGAAAAGGTCAATAGCATCGATGTCATCCTTGTCAGAGACTCATCGTTTGTTGTATAAGACATGTAGAGATTTTGCAGAAGGAGAATTGAAACCTGTTGCAGCCCAAGTGGACAAGGAACATTTATTTCCCGAGAAACAGGTCTGTGACTTGTGATAAACGTTATAGACTTTAAAGCATATAGGTAATATAGGTATCATGAATCTGCAGCATTGATAAATTTGCTAAATTAATACTTACAATCTGTTAGCAATATAATTTAATGCAATGAAATTCATGTGGAAATAATCTTACACTATAGGTACCTACCTACCTATATTATATGATACAAAGTCTGTATGAACTATTTCATTCCTTTGTTCTAAAATTGCATTTGTATTGATCAATTATATAATATTGAAAAAAAAAATTAACTTGAGGTAGGTAATTATGCTAATGAAATATTATAGATAGGTAGTTATTTTGTTATTCGCATTATGCATGTTTTATGTCTATATGATAAATACTCCTACTAAATGTGATGATTATGCATATGACTTATATTATGTAATTTAGAACATTTATATTTATGTTTACATTCTAATATTCTATGTTGATGTTAAAAATGCATTTATAATTTGATTCAAAGGTTATTGTTCCATTTCAAGTAGGGTATTGTTGCAGAGTCATTTGTATTGATTATTTATACCATACAGACAAGATAGGTGCAGTAGATAATTTTTTAAATACCTATATATAAGATAAAATGTCATATATTATCTATCTATAGTCTATAATAGAAGTTTTATATACTAATGACTAGGTATAGATATTGTTAGCAAATTGTAATATTATAAGTATATTACGATCAAAATACTATTTTCTACATGCCATGTTTAAAATGTGTATTAACATTATTGAATTATATTTTTATGCAATTCAGATTAAAGAAATGGGAGAACTGGGATTAATGGCAATTGATATTCCAGAATCATTAGGTGGTACTGGTCTTGATTATTTAGCATATGCTATTGCAATAGAAGAAATTTCTAGGTATATTAAAACCGCATAATAATACATATATCTACCTCTTATTACCTCCATCCAATATTTGAATGTCAATATTTTTGGTTTATTTTAGAGGTTGTGCATCAGCTGGTGTTATTATGAGCGTAAATAATTCTTTGTACCTTGGCCCAATTAATAAATTTGGAAATGATAAACAAAAAGAAGAGTTTATCAGGCCTTTTACAAATGGTGAAAAAATAGGATGTTTTGGTCTTAGTGAACCAGGTAAATAAAACATTTATTGTTGAATTAAATACACAGTATTTTCTAGATTCTAGAAAAGTCTAGTTCTTGTATAAATAAATGATTTATTATGTATAAACAATCAAATTTCATGATTTATTTAATTTTATTGTTAAATGACTTAATCAGTAGATAGCAAACCTATAGTTATTGATATTTAATGTTTTAATTAAAATAAACAATGGGCATAAAATTGGAATAATTATTTAGATCATATTTTAGGTTAATAGTTCAACCTTTTACAAAAAAGATAGTAATTAGTAATTACAAATCCTAATTTAGATTAAACATGACCTTTAACAACTTATTTATCATTTTTGATTTAACATATTATTTTATCTATAATTTGATGAGATTTGAATTACGATGTTTTTATTTTATCAAACATCAACAATATGTATAATAATGTTGCAGGATCTTAATCATATAAATAAGTAGAAAATGTTGTTTTTTTATAAGTTACTACTAAGTCTTTATAATTGATTGTAATATGAATGATTTATTATATTAAAGTATTTAATAATCTTAGTCTTGTCTGTTAATTCAAGTGCAAAATGTTGTATTATCGATTATAGTTTTTAAATGTTTTGCCAAGGCAATGGAAGTGATGCTGGTGCTGCTTCTACTATGGCAGTTAAAAGTGGATCAAATTGGATTTTAAATGGCACTAAATCATGGATTACTAATGCTCATGAAGCCAAAGCATCCGTCGTATTTGCAACTACCGACAAAGCTAAGAAACACAAAGGAATTAGTGCATTTTTAGTTAGAAGAGAATATCCAGGTAAAAATAGTATTATAATATAGATGCTTAGACATTTATGACATGACATTTACTTAGACATGTGTGGTATGATGAATTGACATTTATTCATAGGGTTTTCACTGGGTAAAAAAGAAGATAAATTGGGTATACGAGGTTCGTCTACGAGTAATTTAATTTTTGAAGACTGTTCAATTCCAGAAGAAAACATCTTGGGTGAACCTGGTATGGGATTCAAAATTGCAATGATGACTTTAGGTAATTTTATCTTTTTTTTTTTAAAAATATTTATTGTTCTGATATAAGTTAACTATTTTAGATGCTGGCCGCATCGGAATTGCTTCTCAGGCACTAGGAATAGCGCAAGCATCTCTCGATGTTGCTGTTGAATATGCAACTAAGAGAATAGCATTTGGTGCTCCTATATCTAAATTGCAAAGTATTCAGGTATTTATTGGTTTTTAATTAAAATTTATTTAATTTAGAGAATATAGAGCGTATTGCACAGTTTTTACTTTAACCAAACTGTTTTATATTAATTGAAGTTTGTATTTGAATGAAAAAAAACCATAAATATCTTTTTGTAGAATAAAATTGCTGATATGTCTTTACGAGTAGAAAGTGCAAGACTGTTAACATGGAGAGCAGCTGTTTTAAAAGACGAGCATAAGGCATACACAAAGGTTCATAGATTTAATTACAAATTTTGTTAGATTTGCCAATTTAAAAAATAAAAATGATTTTTCCTCTGAAGGAAGCCGCAATGGCCAAATTAGCTGCGTCCGAAGCAGCAACATTCAATGCACACCAGTGTATTCAAGTGTTGGGCGGTATGGGTTATGTTTCCGACATGCCTGCCGAACGGCACTATCGCGATGCTCGGATAACAGAGATTTATGAAGGAACATCTGAAATACAGAAGCTTGTAATAGCTGGAAATGTATTCAAAGAGTATAGCTCTTAATGGATTTTTAACAATAAGTATTAATACTGATATACTGTTACCAAAACGATTCAAGTGTACTCTTACTAATTTACTAATATTTTGACTGATTTTTTTTCAAATTAAAGTTTGTATACCTATAAAATTATGTCTATTGAAAATACCCAAACATATATTATAATCTTTTTAAATCATGAATTAATTAATTGTTAATTGTTAAGATCAATATTAAAACAAAACTTAATAGTATTGAAAATATTTTTGTATTACTTTAAATCTTTTCAATTAGAAAAGAAAGTTGGAAACAAAAAGATAACACATTATATATGTATATTGTATGTTATATATAATGTACTATCTTAAATGTATGACTAATTTTTAAATTTATGTGATTACCTTATTGGTATAAAATATTATTTTATTTTCTTGATTTTATAATTGAATATTTTGTTTGATAAACATAATATATTTTTAAAATAAATTAGTATGTTCAAATTGTATCTTTTTGTTAAAAAGTCAAATATAATTCCTCATTTCTATAATTTACTAATTTAGTAGCTGGGTACGTTTCTAGTAAATAATTGGGGTACTTTCAAGTTTTACGATAAATTTCCTTTGGTTACTAATGACTAATTGAATGTACACTTTTTTATGCAATTGTTTTTTAGAACAACAGTTTATAAACTGGTCTGCGGCGCTATCGGTGGTTACAGCCATGAACACATCACACGACATCCGTGTGCAATAATGTAGTTGATAGGTTCAAATAGTGTAAAAATATCGAACAAAAATAAGAAACTTATTCAAAAAAAAAAACTGGGTCAAGTGTACATCCCAACATTTTTTTTATGATTGCAGTGATGAGAATACAAACAAAAATAAATTAAAATATGTTTTAGTTTACCTAATTTTATTATTTAAACTACTACCAATTTATCGTGACATAGTTTATAATATATATTAAATAACAAATTATATGTCTAATTTTTATAATTCAATTTCGAGTAAATTATTAGATCTTGAACATAATAATATTCGGTAAACATAAGATTTTGTCATGTAGAAGTATGATGAGAGGGCACAATTTCAATCTAAATACTTTTAAGTAGCAGTACAATGTAAATAATACAATGGATCGGAATTATGGATTTAAATTATCTATTTATATTAAAATTTATTTGTAGTTCTTGCCAAAGTCTGCTCCTTTCTTAATGTTGGAAGCCAATTCAGGTAAGGCAGCCTTTAGTAAATCTTTTTCAAAATCTGACAGATTTCCCATGCCAAAGTTCTTTTCAATTCCATTTTTCTAGAAATGAATAAAAGCAAAAAATTATACACTGACGATGGTAAAGATATAGCTCTTAATTGCAACTTAAATGAAGATTATTCAACATAAAGACCAATAAAGAAATGAGTAAATTGAACTGTTTATTCTAATATGATAATTGTTTGATAAGCGCACAAAATATGATTGGGTAAAACCTATGTATATATAAATATTCAATTATAAAACTGTTATCTTAATTTGTATAAGACCATGATGTACTATGTAGGTACCCAACAACAAAACAATTATTTTGGATATTGATTTGACTGGCATTTAATTAAATATTTTCTGTTCATAAAATATATATATATATATATACTGCCGTGGAAGATAAATTTCTATGAAAATGATTTAGAATGAAATATAACAAATAATAATACAAGTATGAAATTACCCCAATAAGAACTGGTGTACTGAAGTATGGTGAGTCGGTCACTGTTGATTCTACGAATGAGCATTCAACAACATTTGATTCACCAAGAATCGCTCTACACATAGAAGTTGTAAATTTGGCACCGGCAAATGCCATAGACAGGGTTGCAGAACCAGCTCCAGCCTTAGCTTGTACAACTTCAGTACCTGCTTCCTGAAATAAAATAAATATAATGAAATTTATTTTAAAAATTGTGTAAAAAATTTAAACAGTCTAAAAAAAAAAAAATCTATACTTGAATGCGTTTTGTAAGCTTCACAAGCACATCATGATCAAATTTCACTTGAGGTATACATTGAGATATTAAGGGAATTATTGTTGGTCCGGAATGTCCACCGATAACAGGAACGTTCACATCGGTAGCATTAAGACCCTTAAAAAAGTAGGTATTAATAATACATCAAATATATATTTTAAATTATATCAACAGACAATATTTACTTTAAGTTCAGCAATGAATCTGTTAGACCGAACAATATCTAATGTAGTCACACCAAATAACCTTTTTGGATCATAAACATTAAGCTTCTTCAATATTTCTGCAGCAGCTGGTACAGCACTGTTGACCTAATTAAAATATACAAATATATTCATTAAATAAAATATATCTTTAAGTCACGGTTGCTAATGCTAACTAGTGATAAATAAAATCAAGTATAAATTAATAATGAATTGAACACAAAGCAGAAATGAAAATATAAATAGTAATTGGATATTACAACTGACGTAGAGCGATGCAACATAAGAAACAAAATTAAATGAGAAAATATTGGAACGCTGTTCAGTCCAGAATTAAAAATATGCCATCATATTATCGTATGACATAAAATACTTTCCAACTCTAATGTACACATGAGAGATGATCTCTAGATTA
This sequence comes from Nasonovia ribisnigri, assembly GCA_027563435.1. NCBI lineage: Eukaryota > Metazoa > Arthropoda > Insecta > Hemiptera > Aphididae > Nasonovia > Nasonovia ribisnigri. The sequence goes on from JANEHU010000428.1 coordinate 104,558, forward strand.
AAAATTATCACTTTAAATTATAAAACAAATTTTTAAAGACAAGGTTTCAGGTATAGTTTATTATTGACTTATTACTTTACAAAAGTTTAAGCATTCTCCATCGTACTAAACAAATAGTTAAATTATAAAAGTTAGTACTTACTGGATTTGATATAATTCCAACAAGAGCGTGAGGACTGACTTGTCCAATAACCTTAATAATATCGCATACAATTGAAATATTTGTATTGAATAAATCGTCTCGTGTCATACCAGGTTTACGAGGGATTCCAGCAGGGATAATAACTACATCAGTATCTTGAACTGCATCCTAAAAAAGGCAAATACATAAAATGTCATAAAAATAAAATAGGTATACTAATACAAATAGTTAAAAATAAATTATATAAATTTTAAAGATTGACACCTTATTAACTAACACAATTTAGGAAGTAAAAAATTGGCAATCAAAACTTTACCTTGAAACAAATAATGATTTATTTTTAGAATTTATTAAATTTGTTACTGCCAAGAAACTAACATATTGGCAATAATATACGCAAAACTAAGGACAATGTGTTATTTATATACTAAACATATATATAATCTCTCAGATATAAAATTTTTCAATAATTATAGTATTATACAACAAATTAGAAGGTAATTAAAAACTTAAGCAGCTGTAATGTGTAATAAAATGTTCTGTAAATATTTTATACATAAAAATAATGGGATATCAAATATTTTTTATACAATTTTAAAGACTTTATTACCTATTAACTAAAATGTATTTCAGTTTATTTAACATAAAATGGTTATTCAGAAGTCTATAGGTACGGTTTCCAAGCGGCTACTAGACATTGTGACAGGAATCAGCGATTGTTCTGCTATGGAACAACCTTATAATTGTAAAATCACAGCAGTATATATTATGTTGTGGCTACCGCAATGGCTAGTTACACAGTAATAACTTAGAAACTATACCTTTCTTGATAAGTATATAATTTTTCAAGATTAAACTAATTAATCTCTATAAAATAATTTAAAAATGTTAAAATAAATCGTGATTTTAGTAAAGAAACAATAAGGTCAATTTTTAATTATATATTATTATTTAGATAATTGCAACTTTTTTTAAAAAAATGTTGTCAAATAATTTTGAAAATTGCAATAACATTTAAGTATCATACAAAAGTACCTATCAATAAATGAAAACTTTTTCCTATTATAAATTATAAATTTACTTAATGAAATATAATAATATTCTTAATCGTTTAAAACACATTATATTTTTATATTTTGTTTTTATTAAAATTTCAATAAAATCTTTTATTTAATTTTAAATTGGGAAAGAGATATTAGTTTTATACACATTATTTTGTTGGTTAATATGATTTTAACAATCTTTACATAATGTTAAGTGATGCAATATTATCAGCAGGGCTATCCACAGTTTATAAAGGTCATATTTGATTAGGGATGGACAAATTATGAATTTGAATTTTTTTTTCAAAGACTTAAAACTTGGTTAAATATAAATTAGTTTTAAATTAAAATAAATTATAAATCAGCACCTATAAAATAATTAAAATTTGTATACTTGATATATTTTTACTTTATAAGTAGGTTATTAGTATGGATGTTATCAATTATAAAAGTGCATATTTTACCAATTTATGCCAGCAAAATATATTTTTTTTCTTGTTTCTTAAATTAATAATTTACTGATTGGCACCTAAGATTACTAATTAATAATTAGGTACCAACTATCTAATAAATGCTAATTAATTCATACAAATGCATACTTTTAAACTGTCCAAACCAACATGACTGGTTACATTTGAATTGGTATCCATGTGACTTAGATCAGCAACCACACCTGGAGTTACTGGAGCAATATCATATATAGCTAAATCAGTGATGAGTGGACTTTGTTTTAACAACAACGACAGGGGTTGACCAATGCCACCTGAACCTCCACATACTGTTACTTTTAAACCTTTCTGTAAATATATCCAAGAATAAATAAATTATGTTATTAAAGTATGAAGATAAACAGAAAAGTATATTAAAAAATAAACACAAACCACATGTATGAAATAAAATATTTATCAAGATTATAAAAATATATAGGTAGGTAATATATTTCTCTGCACAATACATATTTTGAAGTACCTAGGTAATAAGTTAAAGTTAATTCAAAATGATTTGGGGCAATATTGTGCACCCAACCAATAAGGTAAAATATAAAAAAATATATGTAGGTATCTACCAAATACGAATAATTATTAATTAAACGATATTCAATATTGTTTATCAAATTGCTAACACAATTATAGTTTAATAACTAAATTATTTCTAATGTGTAGTAGGTATCGTAATAAAAAATGAAATTTATTACCTTTGAAGAATACTGTCTAGCTCCTTGGTTGATGATATTCTTATATACTTTGGAAAACATTTTTAATCGTAAGACGGAATTCAAAAGTAATAACAAACAAATAAAATTAATAATAAAAGGTAACTGAGAGTAGAACTAGCGTTGTAACTTGTAGGTAATTGTAATAATAAATAATACGTCCGTCGTTAGGTTGTAATATTTTTGAGGTAGACTCGAACGAAAGAACGTCAGTGGTCAGACGGCACGAAAACCTGAAAGAAGGAACTAATTTATAGAAACTAGAAAGATGGTCGGCAGCTTCGATATTTTCCTTATCATCAATGACGATTGACGTGTAAGTGTGTGACGACATAACTGTACAACTACTGCTCTCTAGTAACAAGTTCACAAGCTGTTATCACCATAATAATATTATAATATTATTGAAGTAAATTAACAAAACGCGCTTTGGCGGAAACCTTAGATCATACAACTTTACTACAGAATATTATAATATTAAAAAATACTAAATATCCGACTAAGAAATAATTTTGAAATCGAAAAATGGCCGAAATTCCCTTAACTAAGAAGTGAATGCTTACATTTTTAAAATATTGATAAATATATTATTGTTTAATATTTATATTAAATGTTATTAATTATGATTTTAATAACTCACATAAGTCAAACATATTATTAACTTTAAACATATTCAAAAGTTGTGTACAATATGTAATAAGTACTTACTTACTTTATCAAGTACCAATTTATCATGTGAATATTACATTTATAAAGCTAAAATAAAATAAATAAATCTATTGGCTAATACCATAGACCTTATACTCTGGCTAATACATATTTTATTATTTTTAAATACGTTATTCCTATTTTTCTAATATTGTTCTAAGTAAGTCTATCAGTCAGGTATCACTGAAACATTGATCAATATTTAAAAAATAATTATATTCCCGGGAATTTGCACATCACTAGTCTGCCTGGCTAACTAATTCTGATTGCACCACCATTCTTAACTCGTTGAAGTAGGTACATTACTCTTCAAAAAAAAAAATATATATATTCGTAATAGGCGCAGCAAACTAGAGTGATAGGAAAAAACGCAAAATTGTTAACTTCCTGCAAAGGCCATAACTTCGAAACTAAGTCCGACCGACAAATACTGATTACACTATTGTACTTAAATAATTAATATTAATAAATTACAAAAAAATCGAAAAATGTGCGTGAGGTAGTAAAGTGCATTTGTTCCCATTTTAAAGCTTTTTGCCCTGTGAATTTTTTTTTGATTTTTAATCATTATAATAAAAATACTAAGTTAATTCATTAAAAAAATATTAAAAATAATAATAGCAATAATCTATAGAAAATAATTATTATGTGTAATAAATAATGCTAACATATAAATAATTGCTGGTAAAAATGTAAATGTTGCACTCAAGTTCAATTTATGCCTGATAAATCTCGCAAATCTTTATACTAGGCAGTTGTGCATATTTTGTCATTTTTGTTACCATTAAAACTAAAAAGGTCGAAGTTTTTAGGTGGACCCTGCCAATTTTTAGGGGGGTACAAAGGGTAAGGCAAATAAGTAAATGTAGGCTGCACATCCCGAAAGACAAAAAATATAATACATACATTTTACACGCACTTACCTATAATGTATAATCATCTCAGTGACAAATTTATAAACACAAATGCAGTTTTTTGAAAAGTTATTCTATAAGAAATATGTATGACATTAAATTGGAATTTTCTCATGGATCACTATTAAACCCAATTAATATTATATATTTATGCGTCACGGTATCACGGAAATACTTCAAGTATGATAACTTTTGGAACATACTGTAATACCGGCTGATCCATTTGACACAAAATATTCAAACATTAAGTACCTACCATTAAATCATTTAGCTTTTCATCAGCCATGGTAATGCGTCAATATGGCTTTACGCTTTTGAGCGATGAAAAAAACTTTTCATTAGATGCCGTTGTAATTGATAAAGTTTTTACCAATGAAATAATTTTTAAAGTCTCAACAAAAGTGATAGTAAAATCTTTCAGGCATATTGCTATGGTGTACCAATATTGATAAATGTCAGTATAAAAATTGAGTTGCGCAAAGTCTAGAAATTATCGACAACGAAGTAATTATTTTGAGTGGTACCAAGTGGAAAATTAATTAATTTTTGTTTATGATAACAATTTAAAATTGAATTACATAATAATACAATTAGTAAGTGTAAACCAATTGCATTTTTTGACATTAAATTCAAAATAAGTCGCAAAGTTGTATTCATGTAATGTATCGGGCCAATGCAAAACAATTATATTGTATTGATAACAATGTTAACGCAAGTAAAAAATGCGTAATTGGCGAACTTCAAATTGCTACAACTTCGAAACCAAGCCCGACCGACAAGTCTGATTGCACCTTCGTTCATAAGAAATTGTTGAAATACGTAAGTTATGAATACAAATAACAAAAATTGGTTAGAGGCTAGATAATAACTAGATTTGTTCAATTTTTTCTCTATTAAATGGATTTGATATAATGATTTTTATTAACATTTCTTTAAGAAAAAAATGTTTAATATAATACTCAGTCTTTCTAAAATCTAACTTAATCTAAATCTTACTTATCTGTACTAAATATTTAGACGTCAAAGAATAATGTCGAATGGTCACTCTGCTGCAGTCAGCTATACAAGACGGGGATATTAAAAAATTACGGTCCCAGATTACCATAACCTATCGCAGGGTTAGATTATTAGTAACGTTTTGTTTGTGTGACATAAGCATAAAGGTAAACCTAATGCTCGCTAGTGCAAAGGTGCGGTCCAATGGAATTATATACTCATACAGTCATACTAATCTTAGGTACTATTGTCCTTTGATTTTTCTATTCAGTTAATCCTCATGACAGACAATTTATAAAATAAATCTTGTTTTATATATATTTGACTTATCACAAGTATAGTTCGTGAAAATATCAAGTTACTTACGAAAGTTATTGTGGGCGGCTATTTTTTTTTATTAATAATATTAAAATTAAACACTTGTCGTTCGTGTACACATATTATAGAGTAAATCTATGAGCTATGGCCTACGAGGCATGTACTATGTACATATAATAATTAACGATTAAATAATGTGTTAATATTGTATCTAATGTTACACATAAAATATGACGTAAGTATAGCAGTTTAATATGCAATTTGCCAGATAAATAATTGTCTACTAATATAGTAATATGTTACATAAACCCATTACTCATTAGTCAACTGTATAAACAATAATTTATTGGTCAAAATACAAAAATCACGTGTCAATGAAATGTGCATCTTTTTTTTCCGGACGGCGCTTTGTATAGGCAATTTAACGTCATACTTATTTTATTTTACATTCTTTGTAATTCTAATATATATAACCACGTACCTACTACACTGCTTGTTTCATGTCATTTAATTTTTATATTTATTGAAAAAAAAAAACAATAACATAACATGTATTATGACGATATAATATTTAAATAAAAAAATCGTCAAATACTAATTTTTAAATTTTTTAGAAAAAAGTTCATAATAATAAAATAAATATTTCTCATTTCGAGTTGTTTTACCCCTTTCTCTCAAGCATCTCTGTTTCCACCTATAGGTGAATATTTATTCATATATATACATACATCAATATAATAACAAATAATGACATCTCTAAATATCTTCTGTATCTTGGTAACCAAATATAAACACCATAATTTTACTTATTTGGTGAAACCTTATTGTGTTTTATGTATATCATTGTTTCTATAGAAACAAACTATCATGTCTCTACAATCATTATTTTTTTTTTAGCCGAATACTGTGTATTTTTTTTTATCCTTCAGTAATCAAGTTCAATAGTTCAGTATTATAAACTTTAATACTCGTGTACAGTACGGTTATTGTTTTTTAGTTATAACAACGACGAAATGTTTATTGTTTATAGTGTGTAAAGTGTTTAATTATATAGGTAGTTACTATAAAATTCAATACATCATGCTCAAAACAATAATAATAATATTAACACGACGGGGTTGGGTGTGTGTATCGTGATTTTGTATAACAGCCAACAAAAATGCAAATATCTTTTACATGAGTTATGAATTCATCAACCGATGAATCAAACAAACTCGATATTGCAGCATTGGGTGTCACTTCTGAATGTGACCGGATAGAATTACAAGAGTTTTTAGATTTTTTAATATTAACTTATCGAATAAACGACGCGCTAACTTCAGGCAAGGGAAAACAATTACACGACCCCTGCATCAATTGGACTGAACTGTCTCGTAATAATTTGTTTTTACGGCTGTCAGATAAAAAACCTGATACCACTGCCGAAGACGATACGGGACAGACAACAATGCGAGGCACAAGTATCGAACGAGTGCAATGTATTCTCAAACACAAGCTCAAAGACATAATGAATGAGGGTATTTTGGACTCTGTACTTCCATTTATAGTTAAAAAAACGTTGACGACAAATGTTTTGAAAACTTTAGAGTCATTTGGCTCCAAAACTAGTAGTAATCCTTTAAATAAAGACAAAATGTGTTCAAAATTAAAATGTAATACAATTGACAATTCATCTGGCTCTAGATCTAACAAGGGAGAGTAAGTATACTGGCAGTTAAAATAACTATGTTAACATTTTTATATTATATTATAATCATATATTTTTAATATATTTTTTTAAAAACCAAAAAAGTACGGAAATTGAGATTAACGTATGCGATGCAGTTCAAAAATTAAAAAAAGTATTTCGATGTCCTAAGCGACTTCTTATTTCGAAAATGGGATATTTCTCTGAGGTAACCAAAGGTAGGTGCCAAAATAAGTGATCAACAATTTATTGTTATTGTGTTACGTGGTTAAAAAATATGTTTTAGGACAACGTTTGGAAGATATTGATATATCAGTCCATTGCGAAATACCTATATTTGACTGGTTAATAAAGTGGGTTAAGAAGGACTTAAAACCAAAAAACGAATGGCCATTATTAGGTACTAATTTATATATTTAAAAGTACCGAAGCGTCTCTTTTTTTTTAAATATTCATAATTTTTGTATAGATAATGGGAACGTAGTGCCGATTTTGGTTTCTGCATCATTTCTTCAAATGGAACCTTTATTTCAAGAATGTTTACTTTTTTGCAAAAATAATATCGATGATGTATTGTCGTCTTCAGCAAGTTTCGGGTGTGTTAATGATGGAGTTATTACAAGGTTTGTAAGTAAATTTACATTGTTTATCATATTTGGTTTTAAAACTGTCAAATTTGGTTGCATTTATACATTTAGATTATCAAATCAGTTTAATAACTGTGACGTAGAAAAAATGGTAGACGCAAAGGATAAATTAAAATCACGTTTGTTTACGAAATTGATATGGGATTTGTGCAAACAGGATCCAAAACGTGAATTAGGGCACTATAGTACACTAGCTTATGCATACTAGTAAGTTAAACGAATAAATGTATTTATTTTGAAGATTTGAAATGATTGAAATGTTTATGGTCAATGGTTATTATGTTAAGCATTGAATTAAAAGGAGTTATTGTTTTGGTTTTTAATCACAATATTAATTAGTTTGATTTAAAATTGAATAAGCTAAACCAATAAAAATATTATTTTTTCAAAGATATTTAAATTAAATTTTATTTCAGATTTCCATCTTAAAGTTCAAATATAAATATAAATATTAAATATCGTTAAGAGAGAGCTACACACGCATGCGCTCTCTCCTTCTTACAAACGCATAACCCACCAGCAGATCAAGTTTAGCTCTATTAGTTTAAAAATTAGAACGAATTGACCTCTTATAAAATTTAGAACTAAGAATATTGTCTAGTGAACCTCATACTGTTATACAAAAAGTTATGAATATTTTAAAATTGTAGATTATTGTTTGTGCATTTTAAAATACTCATAACTTGCTTTAAAATTAACATCTAAAAAAAACCTATGAGGTTCTATAATATCTATCCTATATAATCTTCCCTTTGAATTTTATAAAAGGTAAATTTATTCGCATTTTTAAACTAACAGAGCTAAATGTGATCTGCTGAGCGTACAATTTGCTATGTTATGCGTTTGTAAGACATAGAGAACAAATGTGGGTGTAGCACACCTTTAACAATTTACATTTTAAAATTAAATTCCTTTTAAACCTATTTTACAGTTTCATGTTCTAAAGAAAAGTATAAAATACATACATTAATTTTTCTTTAATAACCAATTCCATTCAAAATTTCTATTTTTATTATTATCATTATTATTATGGTTTTATAAAATAAATACATTTTATATTATTTACTAACTTGTAATTATAAATTATTATTAAATGAGTTAAAAAAAAATTGGGCTAGTATCAATATTGTTATATTTTTCACATAATATTATGGTGTAAAAGAAATAACGGTCTAGTAGTGGCAATATTGTAAATAACAAGATATTATCAAATATTTTAGATTCAGAGCGAAGCGATTTTACAATGATGTGTGTTTTTTTTTAAAATTTTATTTTTTATTTTTGTGTCTGTCATCACCTTTTAGGACAGTAAAAATGCTTCAATTTTCTTCAATAGTACCTTTTCTGATAGGAAAATGAATCTAGTTGGTACATTGAAGGAAAAAAGTTAAAATTTTCAGTAGTTTTCAAAAGCGCCGTGAAAAACAAATGAAAAATTAAGGGGAAAACAGGAATTTTTACGGAAAATCAATTTTCGACAAAATCGATTTTGGTTTTTGGTATAACTCTAAAAGAAATGACGGTAGATACATGAAATTTTGACTGAATATTTATATAAGCATTTTCTACACACCATAGAATTTTAAAAATATTCTGACTTATTTTGAGCTGTTAACGGACATTTTCAGTTTCCAATTTTTTTAGTTTTTTTTTCTATAAATGTCAATAAAATTTTATTTGTTGGGTAAAAAATCTTGAAAATTTAATAGTAGGCTTCTAATATGTAGTTTCAAAGGCAGATAAAAAATATTAAAAATCTGTAGTCACAATTTTTTTTATAGGTAATCAAAGTTCAAATTTTGACAAAATACGTAAAAATGACGAAAATTTGCAATTTATTTTGAGTTAGAAATTCATAAAAATTTTTCTTTTTAAATCTAAGATTTGAAAATGTAATACAAGATTTCTCATAAGTTTGCCTAATTTTATGAATAAAAAAAAGTTTATAAGCAAGTCATAATAAATTTTTATGAGCATTTTAAGTTCAAATTTGTACAAGATTCGATATTCACTCGATTTCTCATGTAGCGATTTTCTTATTTTGTTGCAATTCAAAAACTAATAACTGTAGATGCATGAAAATTTCACTGAATGTTTATATAAGCATTTTCTATACAACATCTAATTTTGAATATGTTTTGACTGTTATTGAGTTTTTTACGGATCATTTAAATTTTCAATTTTTTTAGTTTTTTTTTATATAAATACCAATAAATTTTTATTTGTTGTGCCAAAAATAATGAAAATTTAATACAAGGCTCCTGATATATTATTACAATAGCAATTGAAAAATATTAAAAATACATAGGCACACATTTTTTATAAGCATTTAAAGTTCGAATTTATTATCACAAATAGGTACATAATATATTTTTTTAGATATTGACTTATTGGTCATAAAATGTTTTAGTATTATTTATGATATTTAAAATACATTCATGACTTCAACATTCACTTGTGTTGACTGAATTGCCTATTCGTAAGAAATAAATATGAAAGCAAAAATAATTATATAATAATATACCAATTGTCTTAGGAATGCCTCGAGTGAATAAAGTGTGTTCAATTATGTTACATTATCTATGTTTATTTTATATGTTAACTAATTATTTTACACACATATATATATATTATTCTTTGAAAAATCAGCAAAAATGTTTTAAAATACTTTTAAATAAATAATAATGTATGTTTTATTTCTACGATTAAATTAAATTAAAAATATTTGGCATTGATCATTATTACACAATTAATATTTATAATAACTATGACAAGGGAATCTATTTAAAAATGTATCAAAATTAGATAAAACTCAAGTAAATAATATAAAACAAAATATGTATTGGTTATAATAAGTATTAAGTCGTTAAGGGTTTGTACAGTTTTAATCTCATGATTTTGTTTTAAATAAAACACTGTATATTTTTGATTAGATACTGTCATTAAAATGCCTATATCAATTATAAACATACAAGGTACTACTTATCAAGACCTCAAAATCATTTACCGATCTTTTTATAGTTGTTGTCGTTGTAATACGATTTTGGTTCCAAGCGTTGCTGGCAGGATACCTTGTAAACCACCAACTTTTAAGATTGCTCAAAACGGAAGTGTGATTGCGTGCCATTTTAGGTAATATTTTCCTCTGTGTTGGGTTTATTTTATCGCAGTGAAGTAAGTTATAAGTATCTATTATTAATATAATATTGTGGAAATTTCTTTGAATATTCTAGCGCCGTCGTTTAGTAATATTTTACGCCAATGATAATATTTAATTATATATTTTTCCAATCTTAAGACAAATATTGTTCTTGTACAAATTATAGTACCTTAATATAATTATTCCAAAATCAAACAACACACATAATTGAGAGCAGTGCCAAGTTTTACCAACCCTCTCGTGATTTTTAATTTTTTTTTGACGATTTGTTTTTTTATGCTTAAAACGATGGTGTAAAAATTATTATTTTAGAAGTTATAGCCGTTTCAAGTTTGTGGTTATATGGCAAATAGTGCGAAATGCTTGCGCGCCGCTCATCACATATACCACAACAGTCAACAGCGGCACAGCGCGCGTAATAATAATATTATGAATCACTCGTCATTATAAATACTGTAAAATATATTAAGTAACTCGTTTAGTAAGCTTAGCTAGATTTATTCATTCAATATTTTAGCCACGGGGTGGTTGGTTGTGAGCCTGTATTCAACTCGAGGTCCGGAGGCGGCAGGCGAAGGGAGCCACTATAATATACATATTACTTATGGTACTTTAACAGGCAAGGTTACAATATACTCATTAGCCTGTTGTTTAATTGAAAATAATTGCAAAACAACTTAATATAGCTTATTTTGCTATCATAAAGATTAAAAAAAAAAATAATAATAATATAAAATTTAGTATTAACGAAGTAGTTATAAATTAGCGATATTGATAATTTAATATGTCTATATATATATATAATATGTCTATGGTTAAGATAATTAAAACGTATACAATATGCGTTACGCGTTGCACGCATGCGCATAAGCATAAACACGCAAACTTTGGAAGGCTATAACTTCTAAAATAATAAATTGTTTCTGGTAAAATTTTTTTACACCATCGTTTTAAGTATAAAGAAATAAGTTGCTTGCAAAAAAAAAAAATTGAAAATCGTGAGGGGGTCGGTAACATTGGTTCCTTTGTTTGCTATCTTCTAAGGTATGCATTAGTGCACTAGTGCATTTGATGATGTTAAACCATCTTATAATTATTACAAAGACGATTTAAATGAAATCGCATAGTTTACGGTTCCACATTAAAAGGAGAATTTGAATACGAAATAGAACATAGACAAAATAGAGCCAACCAACCCACTGTATGCATTAATTTATTGCCTAGATGAGATATATCTCCCAGTGTTAAAATATTTTTTAAAATACACTCAATTTTACCTGTGACAATAGGCGTCAATAGCTTCAGCTGAAAGAAGCTTCTTTATTCTGAAAAGTATCAAAAAATATTTGAGAAATTATGTTAGTGAAATTAGATGAAACAGCACTACTCATTACATCAATAGGAATTCATTTACATACATATAGGTGAAAAAAAAATGACCGATTCATTTCTAAAATTGAAAGGCATATAGATTTAAATATTTTGACTAGATTATTATTATTACATTTATTATCCTTATCATGACTTATTGATTTTAATTATATCTGGTGCTAAGCCGTTTATTTGGATTTTACTGATAATCCAGTTTTAATTATTATTTTATATTCAAAAATATATTTTAAAAATTTACTCAATGTTTCATCATTCTAAAAAATTGTAATGAATAATGATAGAATTGTGCCCCCCCCCCCTCCAAAAAAAAAAAAAAAATTATAGCTACAGTATCTACTGAATGAGAGTAGAAAAATGTATGTGTTAGGAATAATATTAGAAATAAATAAAATATATCACTGATTTTCAGTTTCGATTGTTATTATTTAATTACTGCATTATTATACGTATATTACTGTACTCTAGAGATTCAAAGTGGACATTAAACGATCACGTGAAGTCGCTGTTTTCAAAATATAAGTGTTGGCGAATTGTTTATTGGTCTCTGTGGTCAGAGTGCCATTTCATGAGGTGTTCACGTTGCCAACACATGTATCCAGTCAAGAATCAAAGGTGGTGTCAATTCCATACGCAACAGCCACAGTATTATCCGGTTGAAAACAATCGATATCTTTACTATCCTATTGGTAACAATTGTTTCTAACTTATATATAATAATATTGTTGTGTAGTAGCTACTATAGCTAGATAAAAGCAGTGGTGTACCGATTTGTGGTGAGGGGGTAGTGGTTTAACCGACCTCCCATGAGAAAAAATCACGTACCTAACTATAATGATTTCTAGTAGGTACATCTTGATTTTATTCCCCGGAAATTCTGTGTACACCACTATATGGCACACTGTACTAGTGAAACTAATTTTAGGGTTGTTCACACATTTTAAAGATCACCTTTTTTTTATGAATTTTCATTTATTATTGTAACTATATAAATAAAATTGTAAAATTAGCGGGGGAATGGATTTATGGAGCATCTCACCACCTCGTCGTATTAACTTATATATTTTTTTATATTTTAGCAACTAATTTGCATTCTAGCACGATAAACCAATTTTATAAAATGTAATACAATATTAATCATGTAAAACGTCAAAATTGTGTCATATGTTACTAAAAATGAATATAACCAGTAGAATGTGTCTCTACATAAAACTTATTTGTATATTTTTAGGTCGTTATCCATGTTGCAACGAAAAAACTTTTAAATACGAGCCCATCAAAAATCCATTTGTAAGTTTTCACAAAATCTTAAAATTTGTACAATTGTCTGTACCTTCTGCAGAAGAATTATTTATCAGTGTGTATTGATTTATTTTGCTTTAGTTGGTTCGTAATAATAAGCTTGGTTGTTACTGTGGCATTGTAGATCTGAGTTGTGTATAACTATAACTGTATAGGTATTATGTTGGGTCGAGTAATTTAAGTTTAATAAATACTACTCCAAACACTCAATTAATAATCTTGACAATTAGATATTTTATATAGACAAAACTAAGAGACCATAGTATTAGACATGTTTTTTTAATGTTTAATTTATACTCTGCATTATTCAAAAACGTTTTGTATATTTTATTTTAAACAACAGATATTAAAATTTAAGATGCAAAAGCGGGCTAAGTTAGCGTGAGCTTAAGGGGGACTGGGGAGCTAAGTTATTTACAATTAAATAATCAGATTATCCACTTATGAAAAATAAAAAAAAATGGAGAATTATGTATGTGTGACGTGTATGGTGGGTTTTTGGCGTTGGGGTGGGGCTTAGCTTCTGATATTGTACATCAGTGCTTCTCAACCTGGGGGCCGTGGCCCCCTAGGGAGCCGGGGCTATATGACTGGGGGGCCTTGAAAATATGTATTTAATTTAAAATATTTCCGATTACTTAGTTTTTATATAAATATAACATTATAACGACAACAAGAGTAGGTATCCTGTAATTTCAAAAGCGGCTTTACTTATATTAATACCTTTCGCATCAAAATTCTTTGTGGAACTGCATTTTCATAACTTCAAATTATAAAAAACAAACATAGATCATGCATTTCACAGCAGTCGTTAGAAGCTAACTTGCGTATTTCAGTTTCAAACATCACACCTGACATAAATATGTTATGCGATAATATGCAAGCCCAACCGTCACATTAATAATTATCACATATTCTATTATTATTATTATTATTATTATTATTATAAGCCTAGCTAGAACGTGTTTGAAACCAAATCAATATTATTACTGAATATTTTTGTATTGCTTTATAGTTATTACCAATTATTTTTTGTTTATATATGTTTTAAGTTTAATACAACAGTTGTATTTATAGTTAGGTACTTAAGATTGCATGTTTGAAAAATATATTTAAAACCATTTATTTTATTTACATTTTAATAATTTATTTGTGTGAAATAGTGCATGTAAATTTAGTATATTATTAAGAAAAAGTAATTAATGATTCTGATTGAAGGGGGCCTTGACAGTTTTACATTAAATTTAGGGGGCCCTATAACAAAAAAGGTTGAGAAGCACTGTTGTACATACCTATACAAAAATATGGGAAATATAAACTTATTTAACTAAATTTTCACAGGCAATTATTGCAAGTGACGAACATTAATATAATATGATTATATTATATTTTTGTTTTACCTTTGCATGTACAATTATTCTTGCTGTAGCAATATTACCATATTGATTAAACGAACTGTTTGTGTAACGTTAATTTATAACACAAAAAAACAGCATACTGCAACATAATATTTTTATGTTAGATCCAGTAACAACCTACGTGTTTTGCTAAATGTAGTAGGCATGTTACACAAATATAATATAATATTTAACGATTTATCTTTGTATAATAATCTCTTTTAATTGTACTAAGCAAATAATAACATTATACAATATAACAGAGTCAAGTGTTTATCGTATTAAACAAAATAGTTTATTATCTATATTATGAATTATGCAAATACAAACAGTCTTGATGATGGGCTTTTCGGCGTTTTATTTAGTTAGCGGATTGAGCTAAGTCCTGTCGTGAACGTACATTTATTTGTTTAATGATAATATTTTTATACAAACAAATCGTAAAGTAACAAAAAGTTTATAATAATTAAAAATACTATTAACACGATTAACATTGGCAGGCTCATAAATAATTGTTATGTATTTTGTTTAAACAGGGTTGTCACTATCGAGAGCACATTCCGTTACTTGAACATACAGCCGAAATAGAAACATATAAAGTCATGCAAATGTTCCCGTCCTTAACCATCACCGACCCACCTATGTTTTTCTCGAATGGGATTTCAAAACTTATGGATGTACATGGTAATAGGCCGTTGACCGTTGTTCAAATGAAGATGACGTGCCATTTCTGGCATATGCTGTTGTTACCGACGATTTTAATTTTACCTTTGACCTACTTTTTAATAAAGATGCCATTCAATCCGACAATTTTAGAAAAAAACACTAAAAGCTCAAAAACAAATTAAGGTAGATGACAAAATTGATAGATTCACCACAAGCTTGCTAACCCCCATTTTCCTTTAATGGTAAATTTGTTAAAATTCTGAATTTTTGAATTTTTAAGTATAGGAACTTACTACTTACGGACCAAGTGTTTAACCAAATACTTAAAGATTATTTGCACCAAGTGTCAACATACATTTTTTTCAAATGAAATTCAAAACTTAATTAAAAATGTAAATTGTTGAGCATATTACTTTTTTTTTGTAAATTTTTGACGTATGTAAATCGAAGTTGTAACAAGTAGTTTTAGAGTTATTTAATTTAGTGTTTAAAGGACAATAGGTTTGGAAGACACCTAAAGGACTACAATGATTTTAAATCTATAGTAATCAATACTAATCAATTAACTTTTTATACATTTTAAAAATGTTTTAAATTTAATTATAATAATGCTAGATTAAAATATATTATATTTATTTTATATTTGTGTAAAATAATTTTAAGGACTATTATTTTTGGTACCTATATACTATTCGTTCGAGTTTTTTTGGATATAGTACCTGCATAAAATTTTAAAAAAAAAACTCTTGCTTAGTAATTTGCAGAAAAGAAGGTTGGTTTTCATTTGAAAAAATAAGTTTGTATTGATGTCACATGACACTCTCTACATTATAAAAAAATATTCGAGTATTTTAAAATAGTTAAATATGATTTTAAGTATACTAAAATGTCCAAATATCAATATAATTAAAGAAAAATGGGGGTGAACATGCTTGGGTGAATCATATAGGGTGGTAAATGATAGTTAGCCGAAAATTGTGTGACGTAATACAATATTATATACAAAAACCAAATTCTACGAGAGAGCTGATTTAAAACAAAAGTCGTATTTAAATTGTTTTTTTGTTATCATATAACACATTTTATGTAAAAAGTACAAAACATACTACAGATTAACTAGTTTTGGATCTTTATAGGCTTTTAGTAGTTCATGTTTTTCACTGTAAAATGGACGTTTAATAGGGTATTTTTTTTTACTGTACAGGGTTTTGATGGACATGTTTATACTACAAACTGTAAATTTCTTGTCAACTATTAAAATATAATATAATGATAATAACTTTAAAAAAATATACTTTAATATTTAAAATAACTTAACTTATAATACGTATTTATATAAAGGTCAAACTGTATTTGTCGACAATATTGCACCACATAAATTGCCAGTTTTTAAAATCAGTTTAAGAAATGTTTTCAACCGTCGGAAATGACACCGTCAGAAATAGCACATAACACATCTGAGGATGCGTGATTGTCCGAATAATTGAATACTTTAATTTTTAATAATTATTCTTTTTATACACGTTTAATAAACAGGCGATGTAAAGAGCAATGATCAAAACACTACGGCTTGGCCTACTGAATCTCATCGGTTCGCTCCGTTTATTGGTATAATATTATACTATACTCTTATAACTTTTAGTTCAGTTTTATATAATATAAGGCATATTAATAATATTATATTATAATATAGAAAACAAGTAGGAGCACATGC